>VXBL01006796.1:0-43160 GCA_013400195.1 Aramus guarauna
AAGGGGGCTAGTCGGGGAGGGACCGGGGGAGGGACCGGCTGAGCGTCTGGTTGGTAAATTGCTTTCTGTTACCACTCATTGTGTGTATCTGTTATCAGTACTGTTGCTGATTGTTTCCCTCTCCCTTGCTGTTCCAGTAAACTGTCCTTACCACAACCCATGAGGCTTTGACTTTGTTTTTCCATTCTCCTCCCCACCCCGCCGGGGAAGGGGTGAGCGAGCGGCGGGTGGTGCTCGGCTAGGCCTAAACCACGTCATGCTAATACACATGCAAACTCAGATTAAGTAAAGGTGTAAGTTAGTTTGAAATCGTACCCTAGAGATGACAGCATTAAAATATGTGACATTTGACTTTGTTAGATGTTACTTTGAAGTGCACACAAATGGAAATGTCCTCCACTGAGATACTGACTGGATGACAACTGCTTCTGAGAGTCCTTCTGTACGCTCACCTTTCAATTGTCTTCTCAGTATACAGCTGCATACAGAGAAGAAAATTACCATTAATATACACTATTTTGGAAATACAAATGAGTACTGCCTTAATCCTCCACACACCTAATCTAAGAAATGTCTAATTGCTGTGGTAAGCTCACTGCCATCCCACAGTAACCTTGTTAGGTGAGAAAATCCCATGAAGAAGTCAGAGCATTTCTTCCACAGAAGAAATGTTATCAGTCCTGAAATTAAGAGAATTCCTGTAATGGGATGTCCCCTTCTAGATGTAGGGTGATAATATTTAATGCACAGTGGTCAAAATCAACACGAGTCTCATTAGTACTGCTTTGGAAGACATTAGGGACCAGATTCCAAGCAATAATATTCAGTTACCTTTTGTCTACTCTAGTGAGGAGGATTGCTAAATACAAAATGTCTTTCAAGGTCTGTCTTAGCAAGACTGCAAAGTGGAGAAATTCTCTATTCATTCAGAAAGGGAAGAGTATTAAATAAGGAAAATAGCAGGGGCTAATCTATTTAAGACAGCAAAGGTGGAAAAGAGTTGCTGTATTGTCCCTTTTGCCTAGAGGCAAAGAAAAACTCTCCTTATGTGCAAAGGAGGGTAAAGGAGCCAAAACCAGTTATAAGTGGAAAGAAAACTGCAACCGTCTTGGAGCTGGGGACATAGCGGCCATTAGGTCATTGGCTTATTTCAATGACCTTGATAAAGCTGTTGCAAAATTGACAACCATACCACCCCTTTCAGAAACGCTGCTCACATTACATACCTTCAGTGTGTTGTCACTACTACACAAGAGAATCGTGCTATTACTAAAAAAGGCTTATTGGTTAAAAAATAATGCTCATTCAGAAATGTGTTGCACTAAAACATATTTTAGTGAATAGGTTACATCCAAACAAATTTTACAAGGTTTTTTTTTTCCTCACCCATTCCTACAAAGCTTCCATGAGTTAAAGGAATATTCCACTCCAGCTTTTGAGGCTCCCAGGTATCATTGAAATAACTCAATTGAAATAACTGAATGTGTATTTCTCATTTAGATTCAGCACAGCTCAAACCATACTAAAAGAACACCACCTCATTAGTGAAAAACAAAGTATTGTTTGTCATCTTATAAGTCTTTGGGAGGAAGTAAAAGGATAAAAAATTTAATCCAAAACCTTCTGATAGGAAACCTCTTTGAAATTGGTCTTCTTGATGCCTGAATAGTGATATTATGCTTTCAAGTATGAACAGTTTTCTTCATTGGATAAGATATGGTGTGCAGCTACCACCCATAAGCTTTAGTCCACACTGCTTTCTTCTTGAACTCTGCAAGAGATCTCAAGGCCAGAAGTGTAACTGTGAAGACAAGGACAAATGACATTAATTTGTGCAGTCCAGACTGGAAAGGATGTGAGAGTATTCTTCCTAGTCATTTTACTAACACAGGTATAGATTCAGTTCTCCTTTTATTGACTCTTTTCTCAACTTTTTAACTTCCTAGCTTGACAGTTTCTGATGCTACTTCTCCTGTTCACAAGACACGCTAGTCTCTACACCCCTATGAAATATGATGTTGTACTAGGCCTTTCATCTGCTTTATGGCATGTCTCCTACGGAAATCGTATCACATTATCTGCCAGTTAGACCATCACTTTGAAGTGCCATATAGATAAACCAACACCGCAGAAAGTTTGAAATCAATCAGCAGTCACGCAAGAGGTGAGATAGGATGCACTGGAAAGGACAGAAGCACAAAGTACAATGCCTTAAGTCCTCTGTGCAATTCACTGATTGGAAATGCAATTCACTGATTCCTCAATTCAATTTGAAAGGGTCGTGTTTAGGCAAAATCAAGTAACCAAACCAGTCACATTCTAGTCATCCGGAAGGGACTTTCACATTCTAATACATAAAAGCAAAAAATCAATGGAAAGCTCAAGGGAAATGACTTATCTCAATGAGGACATAGTGAGAATATACTGTACATGTTGGAATCCTCTGATGTACAGAGGAGTTTCTCCAATAACCCTTAGCATTTTTTCTGGTGGACATCAGCAGACACAATAGGGGAATTTTGAAATTTATCACAGAGTGACTAAAGATCGCAGACTCTCAAAACATGGCTCATTATCCTAGTAATGCAAGGAACTTATAACCAGATTTCAAGAAGCCATGTTTAGGTCCAACAAATCAGGTGATTCAAAGGAGGTGCCTTGTGTTAACAGGAAGAAGCACAACCACACTCACTTCACTTGAGAGCGTTTGTGGTGTCCTCTTAAAATGACTTGCACAGAATTGTATTCACAATCCTACATCTGTGAGCAATGGGGTGCATGCTGGGGCCACAGGCCACTACTGTAATTCAAAATATCATGTACTTCCCATCTTTTTTTTTCCATCTATCTTTTCAGCAACCCTCATTCCTCTGTCCTTTCTTGACAGACCACTCTACTAGGCTTTTCACTGCCTGCCTCCTATCCCTTCCCCATATTTCAGTCCTCAGTCGTACCTGAATAAATGATAATGTGATTTCTATTCAAGTACTGGAGGGTTTCCAAATAGTATGTTGCATTTTATTTTTAAGAGTGACTTCAAAACCAATTGACAGATCTATCACTGAAATACACTTGTAGGACCAGATGTACCTTTAGGTCCTTGGATCCTCAGTGGTACATTGTAAGCATCAGCAGATGAGACAGCAAATATAAGATGATGTTACAGACAGGAATGTTAACTTATCTGTGAAGGTTTCCTTAAAGACAAAATACAGCTCTCCTACATGTGCTAGCAGTAGAGGTTCATCTCACTTCTTTTAACAACTGGATTTTGATCTGCACTGATAGTTACAGTAAAATAAGGACACGATTAAAAATATCCTACCTTTCAGCAGGTCTGTGGAAGATTTTGATAATGCTTCCTTAGGACCTTCCATCATATTGATCAGCCAGTCAATAAACTAAAGATTGAAATATAAAGGAAAATCTGAATTAAAAGTGTCTCTGTATCAGAATACCACAAATCCTCTTCAGTTTGACAGGCAACATCT
This sequence comes from Aramus guarauna, assembly GCA_013400195.1. Taxonomy (NCBI): domain Eukaryota; kingdom Metazoa; phylum Chordata; class Aves; order Gruiformes; family Aramidae; genus Aramus; species Aramus guarauna. The sequence continues at coordinate 3,492 of VXBL01006796.1, forward strand.
GATTGCTGCTAACCTCATAGTTATCTAATTAGAGGTAGCGGCCAATGAAGCTTCTGCCCAAACTATCCAAAAGCCCTAGAGTGCATCTCACTGTCAGTGCAATTTCTCCCACAGCTGGATCTGAAACTCCCTTTGTTCCTTCTCATAATCTCCACAAGAACTCTTTTTAATGAAGAAGGCACAGTAAATAGTTTCCCTCCATCTTGTCTGTTCATGCCTTTTACCTATTACTATGATCCTTTCTTATTGGTCTCTTATCCAAATGTTTTACTGCAAATCCTTCAGAACTGCCTTTGTCCCTCTCTTGACCTTTCTCATTTTTCATTGTTTTTCTGGCAGTGCAGGGTGCCTGGAGGACTATGTGGTATTTCAAACTTATCAAGATGATTTTCAGGGCATAGTCTCAAATTCTTCCCTAAAGCCTAATTAGGCAGTTGCATATGAACAGCCCACTCCTGCATTCCTCCCACATTCTGAGTTCTGACTTCAGTGGTAACTCTGAGCACAGGAGTATACAGGAGCCAGTCCTTAACAGATCCTGGTTTGCACAAAACAGCTAACTATTAATCTACAGGTTTATAACAATATTTCCACATATCTCAACTACAAGCAGTCTACAGAAGGCTTGCCAAATTAGGCACAATTTTCCACACTTATTTTCATCTTACACTTGAAAATAAATAACACACACTACAAACTGCACAGAGTATCTTTGATTGCCCTAAATTGCCAATGTGGTAAAGTCCGACTGAGAGGATCTGTCTTCCAGTGTTTAAAACAGTGACTTGCTACCAGCAGCTGCCAACTCTCCTCTCCCAGCTGTACCCTCTTAAGAGTTTAACTCCCAACATTGGAATGTTTTTTGTTCTCTGCAACTTTCACATTTTACTTGAGACATTACATTCAATCTTTTGAGACAAGTCATATCTGATTGCAAATAAAGAAAAACAAGATCACAAATCAGATGCAGTAGATATAGAGGAAATAACTGCTTCACCCAAGACTTGAGCTGACTACTAAAAATGGAGTGCTTTCTGACTTTTGGAAAATGCTTACCACTACATGCAATTTTACCTTCTGTGTTTGTTCTTTCCAAGGCTCTTTAGCCAGCAAAAGGGAAATGCTGCTTGGAAGGAGAGTGAGAGTCTCTTGCACAGCAAGCTTGTCAGTGGGGTGCTTGCCAATGTGATCCTCATATAATTCCGGTAATATTGTTTGGTGCTTCCATGGTGACCAGTTAGCACTAAGGCCAAGCAGTAATGGTGCATCATGGTCAGCCCAGGCCACTACAGAAGCTGCAAACAGCCACAGGAGAAAATCTATGCACTGAACAGGAAAAAGGCAAAAATGCACTTCATTAAATGAATAATACAGAAGGGAAAAAAAAAAAAAACCCAAACAAATAAACCCAACCCAAAACAAAAATCCAGATGGTGGCTTGCTCTTCAAAACATCTGAAAATTCAGCTAACATTCAAAATTCAAGAATAAAAAGTTCTCAGTATTCTCTTATGCTTTCAAGCAGCATAAGCCTTTTCTAAACTACAAATCAAACTAAAATGTCTTCAGAAAAAAAAAGCAAAACCATGTTCTTCTAAAATAAACCTTTAGATGAAGGCTGATCCACATTTCATTTAAAATGGGGAAATAACTTCTTTACAGCAAGCTAACTCTTGAGGGAAATTAGAGATGGTCACCCTTGTGGCACTCCATAGGCTGGGAAATATTGCAGCAATGTAATGAATGCCTTTCTGATCTACGCAGCAGCTTATTTTATGTCCGCAACCAAAGACTTAAACAGCTGAACAGATGTAACAATGTACAATATTATACCCCTAAAACTGTACAAGCCCTCTTAGAAACAGCAATTGCACAATTTTGACCTGCTTAAACAGTTGTACTGGTGAATTCAAATCTTTCCTTTAATGGTTCTAAATACAGTATATTTGAAGCAATGATTTCCTTTAGTTGCCTTTGGCTTCTATCATAATTTAAATGTCATGATTATTTTAAAATAAGAGTTTTAAATACACATAAATTCACAAAAATTGAGAATAATTTCTCTATGGAGGTAGGATGACCATCTTCTAAAATACAAAATTGTGGGGAATAATGCTTGTTGTTGAAGAAGAATGTGAAATACATCAAACCCTTCTTTTTTCCTGAAAGCTGCAAATTATTTTCACAGCATGTACCTCTTTAAGATTGACGTTTGGTAAAGGTGTTGACTTGTATGCTAAATTTCTGATGTAGCCCATCAGGTCTAGCAACCAGTCCATTCTTTTCAGCACTCCTAGAAAAAGAACAAGAACATTGATTCACATAAAATACTAGAATGCACCAATTTTCATTTAAAAGCAAACATAGGGAATCACTATAGCAACAAAGCATTGACTATGGAAGAACAATGATCATGAATATCACCATCACATTTGATTCATAGTTGCCACTGACATAAGGCATACGGGCACTTAAAGAGTACAAAAACTTTTCTCAGAAAGCAGGCAACACACAGAAAAAGGAATGCAGAGTGAGAGTTATTTCACGTAACAGCAGCCTGCAGGTCCCACTAACCCAGCCTGAATACCTGACTGCTACAGAATCCTAAAGCCTCCCTGAAGTTTTTGCACCAGTATTTCATCTAAGTCTAGCACTGATGTCACTGCATTGGGCAAGAATGTGGGGAGTGCTGCGAAAATCCTCCTACAGTGCAGACAGCATCAGTAAAATACAGTCAAGGTATGCAAATAGAATCAGCCCTCAACCCAAGGATGGAATGTACTTCATTGATTCAAATTCTGCTGTCCAAAACCCGTCCTACCTCCTACAAACTAATAACCATCTTCATCTTCAAGATCATGTCACTTCATACATTACTATTTCCTTGTAGTCTTTACATATGCCCTCTTTCACATTGCCTCCTCTTTTACCCAGAGGAGCCTCACTTTACTCATTCAAAACTCACTACTGTTTGAAGTTCTTCAATCACAGCTGGCAGCTAAGGTATCTAGCAACACAATGCTTTGAAGTTGTTCTGTGAACACAGGCAGCCAAAGATCCTTCCACCATGAAAATGAGGAGACCTCACTCTTGCCTCCCCCTCTGTTCTTGTTTCCTCCTCCTTTATCTTCCTTTGTGATTCTGCTACTTCTCTTGCATCAGCTCCAGTGCTTTATCAGACACCCTCAGCTGAGCCAGCCCAACTCATTAACCCACCAGATAACTATCTGCTATGGTTATGAAGAGGCAGAGTGCAATTTGTTTCCTGTGTTAACTCAGTGCCAGGAGTTCAGAAAAGCAAGCTATCTCCTTGGTTCAACCAGTCTCATGGGAACACACCTCCACTTACTCTGTCACACACCAGTACGTCAGATATTAGATCTGAAGGTTAGCAGAGTTACACTATTACTGGTCTCTGACGTGCTATGTACATTTCTAACACTACCTTACACTGAAAGTCTAAAAAGACTAGGACACACAGATCTAGACAAAACTCTGTCTGCAAACCACCTGGCTGAGATAAATGAGTTGATCTGCAGAAACATAAAGAATTGAAGAAAAACATAAAAGCAATATTTGATACAAGTATTTGAAGAGCAGAAAAATTCTGAAGACTGAGTAGATTCTAACATAGAGAAATTTGGAAACACTTGCGTTAAAGCATCTTAAAATTATTTCAAAGGAATCTACTCTGCTGTAATCTCTACTCCGCTCTTGTGAGACCCCACCTGGAGTACTGCATCCAGCTCTGGGGTCCCCAGTACAAGAAAGACATGGAGCTGTTGGAGAGTCCAGAGGAGGGCCACAAAGATGATCAGAGGTCTGGAGCACCTCTCCTATGAGGACAGGCTGAAAGAGTTGGGGTTGTTCAGCCTGGACAAGAGAAGGCTCCAGGGAGACCTTACAGCAGCCTTCTCATACCTGAAGGGGGCTTACAGGAAAGCCGGAGAGGGACTGTTCACAGGGGCATGGAGTGACAGAACAAGGGGTAGTGGCCTTAAGCTGAAGGAAAGCAGATTTAGATTAGACATGGGGAAGAAATTCTTTACTGTGAGGGTGGTGAGGCACTGGACCAGGTTGCCCAGAGAAGTTGCGGATGCTTCCTTGGAAGTGTTCAAGGCTGGGTTGGATGGGGCTTTGGGTAACCTGGTCTAGTGGAGGGTGTCCCTGCCCATGGCAGGGGTGTTGGAACTAGATGATCTTTGAGGTCCCTTCCAACCCAAACCATTCTACGATGATATGAATCAGTGTAGATCCACCAGTATCTGTTGATGTTGTTGTTAATTCTTCTTCAAGCCTGACCTTACCTGTGTTTTCATGGCTCACAATACGAGCGTGATAGAAACTATGCAAAAGCATCCATAAAATATTTTCTTTCTGGTGATATCCTGCTACAGTATCAATCACAGCATTCAAGTTCATCAGAGGCAGTCTCCCTTGAGAAATTAAATACACTTTCGTGAATGTGGCCTTCTCTATATTGTTCTGCAAACACAATTAAAAAACATGTTAAAATAAAACATACTTTTCTTGAGGGAACAGTAGATGCTGAAATCTTTTTTACAAAAAAGGGAAGAAATTCTCTGAATATCCAGCAGGCTCATTTTTCTTCAAGACAAATTTTGAAACAGAAGACTGTACATATCAATTTTACACACTTCTAAATAGTCCCAAAAACTGCAAATCAGTACAGTTTGACTGCTTTAAATTTTACATTGCCCTTTAAATTGAAATGAGCCAGCTTGACAGTTCTGGACACTCAAGCATTCTTGCAAGACAGGTTCACTGCAGTGACAAAAAGGGTTTTCTTAAATGGCATTTTCCAGTTCAAAAATAAGAACTCAAAGATTTAAGGAAATGACAGTTCAACTTCCCTAACCTATTTAAATGCTTGATTCTTTAGTGAATCTGCCAGTAAACAGAACAACATGCTTTTATGTCATGGATGTTTGTTTATTACAATCTGAAATGATCAAGTCCTTCCAGACAGGTAATCTCCTTAGTATTTCAGCTGCTAAGTATTCCACTGCTAATCGATTCCACTGGTGAGCTAGGAGCTGAAAGCTTTTCTGTTCCATTGTCATCCTTAGCCATCTTGTCCACCAGGAAACATTGCGAGTGTGAATGAAGATACAGCACATTAAGTCAAGAATGAAAGGTTCAGTCAAAGTATTTCACATTTTTAACAGAAGCAAGGATCCACCAGTTCAAGCACAGCTAGTCAGCGGGATGCATTTACTGTCTGTTAGGTTAACTGAAGAGGACTATGCTTGCTGTTTGCATCTAACAACATTCTTGTTCTGCTAACAGAGCCCTGCCTGAACTTGACCAAGTTACTTCAACTCTCCAGCTCAAAGCTCCTAGGTGAAATCAGTAGTATTTCAGTTGCCTTGAGAAAGTTTTGGATACAGGCTCTTATCACTTTTGCTTCTTTCTGCTACCTGCAAATTAGAGCCAGAACACTCTTACTTGCATGGCATATAAAACAATCAGTGGTCTCAATGAGCTAAAACACTCTGGTGACAAGAAAAATGGTAAGGTATATTTGTTTCACATGATAAAAGACCAGAAGTATAACATCATTACCTTAGAGATCTGGACAATGTGATCAATCTCTGAATCAGCCATTTCTGAGATACATTTTACTACATCAATATACATCTCGAGTTCGCCTCTCTGGAAATAGGAAAGTAAATGCATGTTTAGATGTATACTTCCAGGTATCTTCATCCTGGTCAGTCCAGGAATTTTTTTAATGATCATGATGAGTATTTAATCTAGTCTCTAGCCTCATTTTATTTATTCTAGTTTAGAAATTTTGTATTTTCTGGGGACATCAATGTACTTAATTATTAAGGAATAACGGTATCTGAAAACTTTCAAAGAGGTTTTTCTTTTTAATGGAAAGGTGCATGTCCTTGGAGATATATTCTGTAGCTAGATAGTCTCTTTAAATCACCGTGAGAGCTGAATCCTCTGTGGGGAAAAAAACCCCACCTTCTGATTGTTCTCTGCTTCTGTTTCAGTAACATTTATTTCAGTACTAATACCGTATTTTTCCATTACCATATCATTTATGAGCAAAAAGTGTACATCAAATTGGTTTCACAACTTAAGTCACATTCTATAGAATATCTGAAAATAACTTAAACTGAAATTATGCAAGCATTTTAACTACTATCACTAAAAATTTTACATCTACTTCACGTTTCAAATCTGATGGGTCAGTGCAAAAAGATGGGACTTACCATCAGTAAAAATACCCAGTTACAATGTTCATACACCTCATACTTACTCCTTACCTGAACCTCATTTGGAAGAAGCTCAAATATTTTCTCCACAGACTGGCAGAGAAAGCTCCAGCAGTACTGGGCAGGGTTTGGAATTTTCATTGCCTGCACGAGCCCCTGTAAAGCACACTGGCAGACATCTGGGCTTTTTGTGCGGTTCTTCACTTCAAATTGTTGTATCAGAAATACTTCTGTGAAAAACTGTAGTTTGTCTTCTGAAACATGTTTCATCCACAGGGGCAGGGACATGAAAAGGTATTTCCGGGTTTTCATCTGAAAAGCAAAAACTTTTGCTTAGTTTCAGATTCTAGCTCTTCACTGACCTTCAACTATTGTTATCAAGTATGAAATTACAAAAAGTGGCTCATAAAAACCCACTTGATTTCATAAATATGTCTTAATTCTTCTTCCCTCTTTTGATGAACTGCTTGAATTAAAATGAGTTCAAACACGTCAATATTCCATCTTCCTTAAAAATTGAGGAACTTTCTTTCCATGAACCCTAGATATCATTGTACTGGCTGGACAATTGCGATTTCCCTATATGGTGCCCACTGCATTCCTACACAAAGCATACAGACTGGCGAGACAGCCAAGGACAGAAGTATGATCCTCCTAGCACCATTAATATTACTAGCTAGTGAAGAAGAATTAATAAGTACCTTCAAGGAGCATCAAGTTTACAGAGTCTGAGGCTGAGCTCATTTTGTGACCTCAAATTCCCACTGCAGTGAGGAATTGGACAGAAATATTTTTTTTTTCAGTACCTTACCAATTATGTATCTTAAAATTGCCAAGTGTTTATATATGTATGAAGACTAATGAATTAAAAATTACAAGACAAAAATACACTTTGAAGAAGTGGAAAAGATCACAGAAATCCACAATGGATTTTCTGAGAATTGTCACGAATCTACTTCTCAACCTGTATAAACTGACAGAACTGCACAGTGAAGTGCACCATGGGATTCAGGGAGTTCTACATACTGTACCATGGAGTCCATGTTGTAACTCTTTAAGAAGAGCTGGAGGATAAGCCCAAATGTGATTATACTGTAGGTAAGTCTGTTGACTAACTACAGAATTAAGGTAAAGTTTTCAAGAAGTAACGTGGTTTACTAGATCAAGACACATTGCTGGAAAAAGCAGCCAAGCTTTTGGACAGATAGGTGGGACTTTTTTCTAAGACTATCAGCTGGTATAATAAAAGATACTTTTTCTCCCTACATGCCATGCCTTCTGACATCTGTAGGTTATCAGAGCTATAGCATGAAAGGAGAGAGACGAAAAAGGTCTTAAGCAACTTAAAGCAAAACCAATGTAGCACATCTTAAGTCTGCCTTGAATTTCAAGTCCCCAGAATAGCCTTTCTCTCACTATACTTGCTAAACAGTATTTCTGCAGAATTCTGAACGCAGTAATCCTTTTCTAGGAGAAACAGATGTCCCTCTCAGGAAGACATCCTAAACATCATCACTGAGGAATCTTATAGGAAAGAGGTGCTGAGGTCCCACAAATTTTCTGACATACGTACACTGAGACTGTGGACAAGGGGAGGTGCCACCCACATCCCCAAAAGCATTGCTGCATTTTGAGATGACTGGGCTTGTGTCACAGCCAGTTGAAGGCAGAGATGTTTTACATCATCACCTAAAGCAGAAGAAAACAAACAGAAGTTATGAAGAAATTATTTTTAAATTTGTTCTCAACTCATAAAATAAAGGAGAGTTATCGTTCTACTAGAGCACATTAAAATTTGCTTTTCTAGACATGCTGCTTAAAGCTTTTAACACTGTCCTGGCTCTGACTAAAAGGACTGACATGGTTTAGCCCCAGCCGAGCACCACTGGGCCACTCACTCACCCCTCCTCCGGCGGGGTGGGGAGGAGAACAGACAAACAAAGGCAAAAACCTCGTGGGTTGGGGTAAGGACAGTTTACTGGGACAGCAAGGGAGAGGGAAACAATCAACAACAGTAGTGATAACAGAGATACACAATGAGTGATAACAGCAAGCAATCTACCCATCCCACAGCCGACAGGACACTCAGCCTGCCCTGGAGCCAGGCCAAACCCGCCCTCCCCGACCAGCTCCCTGTTATGGTGAGCATGGCGTCACAGGGTACGGCCAGCCTGGCTCACCTGGCCTGGCTCCTTGGGAAATTAACTCTAGCCTAGCCAGAGCCAGGACAAACACATACATGTTAGAATTATCCTTTTCCCACTCATGCACTTTCAGCCAGAAATCTCAGGATTTGTTCAAGCTCACTTCAATTCATTCAAGAATAAAAATGTGGAAATGGTAAGAAAAGTAAGAATTAAAAAACTCCTTGCCAAATAAAGAGAAGATTTAATCTATGTAAGGAGAAATGAGTCAGTATTCCTTTCTGCTAAATGCATGAGTAATTACGTTCACATTTCTACTCTTCCATGTACCCCATGTTCATATAACATGTTACAGAACAGAGGTTAGTCACTGTTACTGCTGTGAGCGCTTGGTTGCAGTATTCACCAGGTTAACATGTAGAATGACCTTACTGTATATAGAGGTTATAATGGTTACGGAAACCTTATTGGTTTCTCTTTAAAGCCCCCTTAATGACTGGCACAGCCTGTTTCCTAATGGAATAACTAGTCATAAGCACACTGAAGAGGTGCTTTAAGCAATTGCCTGGCTTCCATATAGTACATGACTGGTACGGCAACATACAAACAATTTAAGTATTATACTAGCATTTGACCTATTAGACAGAAGATACATTACTGTTAAATGTCAGCATAAAACTTAAATATGTGCTTTGCAATTTAAAATGTTCTTACAGTAATGAAGATCACCATCTATATAGTATGACTTTTATAAAATTCACTAACATTAGTGCATGACCAAAACAAATACTTAAGAGTCTAGTATGAGGCGCTTTGAAATAAAATATATGAGAAGTTAAGTAATTTGCAGAACAGGGAAAGGGTGAAATTGTAACAAGATACTTCGGTAACCCATTCAAAAATTCTCTCTCACTAGCTTGGACTGCTAAGACACCGGTTACAATTTGCCTATGACTGTTCACTGCAGAGCACTATTGAATAACAAATAATAAGGTACTATTTCAATCACGTCATATGGTTTCTGCTCAGCAACAACTGCAATAAACCTTGTAAGACGGGTAAGCAATCTGTTGCCTTCAAGAGTTTACAGATGAACAAATCTTCACAGCAGAATCTGTGAAACACTTAAGGTTCATAAAACCAGTCATGGATTCTCAGGTATGAATAACCTAGAGAATCCGAGAGAATTGAGCATATAGTCTAATTTTCATTAAAATATTCATGATATACCTGTTCCAGAAAAAGTCTGTTAGAGTGCCACATTTCTAGGTGGACTATTAGGTAATAATACCTAAAATGTATAAAAATGTAGACTATGATGCTGTCTGAAGTCAATGAAAACATAGCCACAAAAAATGATGTACTGTTTCCTCTGGAATTCCCCTGATTTACAAAAGTAATACTCCTAAGTGAAAAACAGGAATAAAAAAATCCCCCATACATTTAACTAGTTTCAGCTATTCATAAGGCTGCACACTAATTTGCATCAGCATGGACTGCAGAGCTCAGTATAGGAAATTCTTTCACTTATTCTGACAGAAGATGTTACAATCAATTGCAAGAATTCCAAGTAAAACAGAAGTAGTTGTTCCTCACAGGGCAGTTCAATGATTTCTAGTGCTTACACAAGCACTCTGTCTCAGTAAAATAAACACCAGAAAGAAATAAGAACGACTTTCCATGTTCTGGGCTCTACAGCACATCAATTTAAACACAACAGTACTTGCCCAACCCAGTTGTAAAAGAACCTGCAGGGCCAGTAATAACAGTTACATAAATCAGGAGAAACAAAACTCAGTGGAATCAAACAAGGGAATACAGAACTTTGCACAGTAGTTTGTTGGGGTTTTTTAAAGGAAATGAGTTTGAAAGTCAGACACTTTTATCAACCAAAACAGGCATGGACAGATATCCTGAGTAGAAAAATATCATACAAGCTGTCCAACATAATACTTCAGGATCAAGGCTACTCTCCAGCATGAAGAGAAAATGCTCTTAGAAGCACTGACAAAATCAGGATCTTGATGTAAGAAAGGGATATGCTTTCCTCTGTCACCGAGTTTAATTTAGCAGAAAATGTGTTTCAAACTAGTGATAGCTAAATGTGCTACAGAGCAGTTCAAACTTGTGATAAAGCTGCCTGCAGCCTCTGACACAGGCACTGAACCACCATTTAGTGGGTGCTGAAAATGAGATACAATTAGTAGAGTTTCATGATGGGCTCTTCTTATGTAAACAGTTCAAATGAAAAATTTGGTCCAATTTCACCAGTGTTTTAGGGAACTTCTAATACTGCTCCAAACTTGTCAGCTCTGATCTTCTCTAGTCTTGAGTTAAACCAAACTGTGTTAACACAGTGAACACAAATATATGCTTGCAAACATTAAAAAGTTGGTCTTCAAAGCATAATAAACACTTCAATCACTGGAATAACTGCAAGCCCCGAAGTATGCCCTAAAGTCTTTGAAAGCTGTGTTAGTAAAGAAGTCTTGTGACAAGTACAAAAAACTTAACAGAAAACTATTAATCTTACCAAAGTTTAGCCTCATCAAAGGAGAAAGAATGGATGCCCAGTTTACAGGTGGATACTGATGGCTTTCTCCGACTAATGCAATGGGTGCCAGTGCTACTTTCACCAGCTCGGTTGGGATGGATTCAGGGCCTACAACAGAAGATTCAATCACAGTCTGAATTTTATACATACACATTTGGCTAGACAGCTCGGGAAAAAATGTGAACACTGCACTGCAGACCAATCTGTAGTGAAAAACTGAAAAGCATTACAAAATTACTGTTATTTCTTTTTGATTCTGAGAATTAGCTATCTCTTGCTTGTAAACAGTTGTATTCTTAACATTAATGTCCTATGAAAAAAAGCTTTTTGTTACTGATAAAGAGAAACTTTCTGGTTCCTTCCTCTTGAACCAACTTATGAGTTATTATAGATATTCCTCATCTTGTATTGTAGGATTTTTGCATTTAGGAAGAGAACAGAAGAACGGCAAAGTTTTCTGACACTGCTCTCTTTCCCCATCCTGTAGGTGCAGGCCACAAAAATTGTCAGACAGGTGCTCACTTCTGTTACATTGTGTGTTACTTAAACATAGGGGGATTACTCAGTGAAAGTCCTCCTTGAAGGCAAAGCATAGGCTATTTTTACCTCCAATGAAAGCAAATCCTGCTTCATAGGAAAGCAGTGAGCTCGCTCAGCTCCACACAGGAATCACCTCTGATTTATCTCCTGGAAGACTGTACTCCAAGACATCTCTCTTTTCCTAGCACTCCTCATGCAAAAGCTTAATTTCTTCAGGTTCCTTTGCATTTATCACACACAGAATCATAGAATGGTTTGGAGTGGAAGGGACCTTAAACATCATCTAGTTTCAACCACCCCTGCCATGGGCGGGGACACCCTCCACTAGACCAGGTTGCCCAAAGCCGCATCCAACCTGGCCTTGAACACTTCCAGGGAGGGGGCATCCTCAACTACTCTAGACAACCTGTTCCAGGGCTTCACCACCCTCATAGTAAAGAATTTCTTCCCCATATCTAATCTAAATCTACCCTCTTTCAGTTTAAAGCCATTACCTCTTGTCCTATCACTCCATGCCCCTGTAAACAGTCCCTCTCCAGCTCTCCTGTAGGCCCCCTTCAGATATGAGAAGGCTGCTGTAAAGGTCTCCCTGGAGCCTTCTCTTGTCCAGGCTGAACAACCCCAACTCTCTCAGCCTGTCCTCATAGGAGAGGTGCTCCAGACCTCTGATCATCTTTGTGACCCTCCTCTGGACTCTCTCTGACAGCTCCACGTCCTTCTTGTACTGGGGACCCCAGAGCTGGATGCAGTACTCCAGGTGGGGTCTTACAAGAGCAGAGTAGAGGGGCAGAATCATAGCAGTAATTCATTTGAATATTGTTACAGAGAATCTTAACCTAGAATCACTAAAATAACGGGCAACAGAAAGTTTGCCTGATGATGGAGTATTCCTGTGGATACATGCTAATGCTCAAAGTTATTTGACTTTCATTCCCACAGGGAAGATACGTGATCTCACAGACAAAGAGGGAAGGGGAAAGGGAAAAGTTTTTAAAAGTTGTAAAAATTCAGTGGAGAAAACTAAAGCCCTCACCACACAACACTCGAAAACATAAAGTAGAATTATTAAATTTTTTTTTTAGAAATTAAACATCCCACATTAGTGAAGTTCAAATTAGTATTTAGAAAAGTCCTCTTAGCAAATAAAAGCGGGTTATTAGGGTAACCTTTTATAGTCATAACAAATTTCCCAAAGGGATACTGTAGTTTGATCCCTTCTTACCTTTCTTTCCACTTTCAATGGCAAAGTCAATAGCTGCCCTGATAAAGCTGTTTTCAGGCAAGTAACTAAAATCTGGAGGAACTGTGAAGACAAAAAGACTGTTTATATACGAAACCATGTCAGCAGAAATTATAACTTCCAGGTCCCACGTAAATTCAAAGGCCAAACTGAGCTATGTTTGAGCTAACTAATTATGTAGGTGACTCAAAGTATTTAGACCACAAGATTATTGACAGATGCATTGGCCTTTCCACTTTGAAGGCAAGCTAAACATTTGTGTTGGTGAAAGATGTCAGGTATGAAGAAACAAATTCATTGACCAACTGAAAAGCCACGGATAAGAACTTCCTTAAAATGTATCAGCCACCGTGAGGCAGGCTTTAAAACGGAGAGCTTCAAAAGCTTAGTAAATTTAATACAACAGAGAGATTCCATATCTATCTAATCTGAGGCACACGTGCCAAGATTATACAAAAGTTGAAACTCCAAGAATCTCTTTTCTATGATGAAGAAGTTTATCTACACTTCATATTGCTGGTTCCCAACTTCGTTCATACCGAAATGAACAGCTGCCACTTCATTAGTTCCCTCCTATTACTGGTATTTTATCAATGGTGTAATCCTGCTTTTATTTTACCAATGGATATGGAAAAAACACCAGAATGTAATGATGCATTGACAGAATATGAATTTCTGTGGGGCCACAGAACACTAGGTTTTTTTTACTTCAGCTAACCAGAGAAGATTTCTTCTGGAAAAACCCTTTTGAAAAGTCAGCTTGCTCTTGTTATGGAACAGGTTTTAAATGTTGGCTTTCTTATACTGTGGTAAGTGCTACAACAGAGAGTAGCTTAATCAGTTCTCAGGGCATGGAACAGATAATGCAGATGTCAAATGCATGTGCCATATGCGGTGTGAAACTTCTTTACAATTTCTCCTATAAAAGAATACAACCAGAAGAAAATACAAGTTTGACCAAAATAACTTAGAACCTTACTTAGATACTGCAAGTAAAAGCAGATGGGGGGATCCTATTCAGCACACTGATTCCTGCTTCATGTTCCAAACTTCACGTCTAGCACACACAGTACCATGAGGTCTCCAATTCAAAGGCTTTCATGTCATTTAATAGGGTTGCAATGTTTACCCTATATTGTCTAATGTGTCCCTTGCTGCCTTTTTAGCTAGGTGCTACTTCTATGTGTTCTTTAAGCAGCAATAATAAAGCATCTTACCGGATGCCCTGTTCTGAGTAGACGACAAACAGGACATATGAAGACGTCCCAAAAGTCCTGCTGCATTTGTCTGAAGGCCAACCTGCCCCGAAAAACTGATTATCTGTTGAGACACAATAAACTGCTAGTTATACAAATTTCCCTACATTGCCTCATTCACTCTGGACACAGACATTATGCAGTTTCTTTATACACATTTGGCCTGTCTGTGCAAGGTGTAACTGCACTCTAGTACTGCATTATCCAAAGCAGGAAACAGAGGCTACCTTCTTACCTGTGTAAGGGCTCTGATGACTTCGTTCAGCTTGCTTTGAAATTGGGAGGACTGGATGCTCTCAGATTTCAGCTGCCAAAGAAAAAAAAAAAACAACCCCGATGTGAATTTTATAAGGGAAAAAAAGAAACAACAAAACAGAGGATGGGCGCTGAAAAGACAGATGACATTTGCACACATGCCTTTTTTGTGGGGGAGTGGGTGAGAAAAGGAGAAAGCCTGCATGGCTCTCCTCTTCCCCAGTGGCACTGCACATGGGCTCTATGATGGGAAAATGGAACAGACCTCATTTTACACATTGTAATTCTATCCCACTTGGTTCATACCCAACATGACTCACAACTGCATAAATGGGATGCCCTGGTATATAACCACTGCTGTAAGGATGCAGAGGATGTCATTCCATCTTGCCTTCTAAGCAAATTTCTAGAAGAGATAAAGGTACCATTTCCTTGCATGTTCTCACCTGTATCATGACTGCTTCAGAGCCCACCAATGCAACCAGCCCACTGACAGCAGCTAGACGCTGCATTGTTGGAGAGCCCTGGAAGTGTAATTCAGTGAGTGAGTCATTGTGGTCACGCAACACTACTGTTTCTTCCAACTTAAAAACCATGACTGCTGTCACTTGTACACCTCTCATTCCACAACCTTTTCAGGTAAGACTCCAACATCCTGGATAATTATTTATCCCTCTCTTGGTGAATGAAAGACTTTACATGGAGCTTCCCCCATCTGAAATCATCATGCATTTCTCCCTGACAAATCACCTTCTTCTAACACAGTTTGTATTCCACAAAACGTGCCGTTGCAATTCAACTCTGAAATGCTGTTTCTTTATTGATACTTACCTTCAGCTGCAATCTTAATGTGTAAGTTGAGAGTCTGATTTCAAACATGCAATTTTTGTTACAATGAGATAAATTAAAATTATCACAACAACTGAGGCACTACAATCACCATTCTGTTAGACTAATTTTGATAAGTAGCCCCTAATTTCACAAGGCATCTTCATTTAATAACCTACATTTAGCCTTGGATATTGCATATTTAGCCTTTAATAACCTACATTTAGCCTTGGATATTGTTCCAAATTAGTAAAGATGTCCAAATTAAGATCTCATTGAGATAAGCATTTCCCATCAATCATCTAAGCAGAAGAGAAACAGTTGGTTTTTTTTCTTTAGCAAACAGTCCGAAGACATATTTTTGCTTCCAAACATCAAACAGCATGTCCAGGTAGTCCTAATTTTTCCTAGCATGACAATTGCAGAGGAAAGGAAAATTATGTCCCTATTGTTCATTTAAAATTACACCTCCACCCCCACCCCCTCCTACAAAAACCAGGATATGAATTCAGACTGCTTTACCTCTGCAAGCACAATTTTCATCCAGGCTGGCAGTAGTCTGTTACTCAGGTCTTCAGCCTTCCCATGACCACAAGCTGACAAGCCATGTACTATTGTACCTAGAGCTAAAGCAAAACTGTGGGTCTGAAAGATGAAAAAGACATATTAAACAACCAGACCTTTCAAGGATTCTGTATTCTTTTTAATATTTATTACTGAAAGATTACTTAAGTAGTTATTATTTCCCAATAATTAGAAGTAATGTCTTTGTCTAAAACACTGGATGCTTTCTTATTTCAAGTATTTTCTTATGTCACGTGACATAGGATTTTCTAAGATTAAATACTGGCACTCTGCAATATTTTGCAGACTTTCTGATGTGGAGGTAAAAAATCGTAGCAAAGGTTTGTTTTGACTTCCTGTTTTCCAGATAACATTCTAAACAGTTGATTAGCGTAGTAGCAGGATTCAAAATCGTTGTTTGGCAAGCATTTAACAAAAAAGAATAAGCACTGAAATATGGAGATTGTTTTTTGGCATTTTTAGAGGGTAACCCTGGGATGCTAGGGATGAAACAGACACCTGGAGGAAGCTGTGGCTATGATGCACTGTCTGGAGGCTAAGGGAAAGCAAAAATTCAGAAGAGCACAGTAGATGTATTTTCCTACCAAGAAAAAGTATCTGAAGAAACATGTTACAGAAGAGACAAAAATTGGCAGGATGCAAGGATTAAAGACATGAACTCAGAAGTACCAGCTTCCCTTCTAAATGCAATCAAACATATAAGATCTGGTTTTATTTCACTGTGTGGTAATTGCTATACATTTGTAGACAATGCATCAATGGATCAGGTGCATGGTATGCATGGTATAATTGCATGGTATGCACAACACGCTCAATGTTAATGCTGAAAGTAGGTTAATATAATTTTCTTGTAGTTACAGTCTGGGTAAAGCAATAGTAAACAGGTAAGAGAAAACCAGAAGTGAAGTAAAGCCCAAACACTGCATTATGACCTGCTGATTATTTTCCACTAAGGTCCGTAGCTTGTTCATGGCCTCCTCAGCCTCAGCTGCTTCTATGATTCCAACACTGAAAGCAGAGACACAAGAACAGGCCACAGAATAGGCAAGTACCTGGAAAAAAAAACAAACAAAAAAACAACCAAACATCTTTAATTCTGTTAACTACTGTTTGATAAAATTCACTGTAGCAATGTGCACATGGAGTAATGTGCCAGCATGATAAAAAAGCATTTTAGAATCATAGGATCATAGAATGGTTTGGGTTGGAAGGGACCTCAAAGATCATCTAGTTCCAACCCCCCTGCCATGGGCAGGGACACCCTCCACTAGACCAGGTTGCCCAAAGCCCCATCCAACCTGGCCTTGAACACTTCCAGGGAGGGGGCAGCCACAGCTTCTCTGGGCAATTTTCAATTTATACTTCCAGATGTTTATTCCCTCCCTGAAAGAGTCTTCACTGATGCTAACATTAAACAAATACAACTAATGCTGGGAAGTGCTTCTGGTTTTATGTAGGTCAAACTGCTGATCTTCCAGACAAATGTAGTTACTCTTCTCAACACAAATATCTGATCATTATTAACGTGAATATAGAGAGCATGCTGTGATCCCATCAGGGCTACAACCAGGCCTGCAAGGCCAGAAGAGAAGCATGTAGCAGAACTGTCTCCCACACACAGTGCATGACTAGCCTCGTGTCCTTGCAGAATAAGGAGACAAAGTCTGAACTTCTAACAAGGCAACTGTGCCAACTGTTTAACCTCCTTGGTACCAAAGATAAGCAACACAACAACACACGACTATAAGGGAAGTAGAGAGCACCTACCTACTGTGCAGGACTGGCCACAATTTTACTTGGAGCAAGTAATGCTCATATTGTACCTCGAGGCAGCAGGCCAAAGTTACCTTTCAAGGACATGATTATATCCCAGCCATTTACAGCTCTGAAAGAACCTCTGGAGCATCTCATAAATATAGTAGTATTCAGTATTTTGCTGGCCAAATTTTACTCATATAATTGTCCGTACAATTCCTTACAGAGATTTTAATTGAAAAGGGTAGGTTTTGCTTCTCATCCCAATGTATCTCATGACGTTAAACAGCTGCTGCCTTTCATCTCAGAAGTTGCTATATTGAGCCTCATTTAAGTTCAGCAAAGCACTTTGAGATCTCTGGGGAGAGATAAATTATTTCATAGTTCTAAGTTCATTTTAATGCATGAACCATAAACTGCAAAAGGCTAATCCCCAACACAGACGTACTGCCAAAAAAATTAAACTCATAAAATATGACCTTTAATAAAGAGCTTTCAGAGCAGTACCAAGAAGAGAAAGAGAATAATACTACCAATCTCTGCTAACTCCCTTAGAAAAAAACACAGGATTATGCAACTGCTGTTAGCTGCTGCAGGCTTACAAACATCAGGTACAGGGTTGCTTTTTTTTGCACAAAACACCTGCTTATTCTGATTCTTGTTTTCTGTTGTAAACTCCTCCAATTCTATGTGTTTTCCTTCTCAGGTTTTACCTCGACAAGATTGTAGACTTAGTGCGTGTACTACACCAAAACTTAAAAGACATGTTTTGGCAAAATAAATTGAAATGCATGCTCAAACTTAGCACAGCTCAGTTTAAGTCTCCAAAACATAGAGTTATAAAGAGAACAGCAAATGGGGCCATAGCAGCATTCACAAGTGCAAGATTCACATTAGCTAGTGACAGCAACTTTCAAAGGAAACAGGAGGCATATTGAAGGAGGAAGTATTAGCATTAGGGTTCCTCTCTGAAAATAACTTGCTGTGCTTTCCAGCAGATCAGATGAACAGTAAAGAACTGTATATAAGAGAGACCCATATCCACAGCTAGTCAGGATCCAACTTTCAAAAATTTAATTTGAGGTTAAGGAATTAAGGAAGCACTTTAAAGAATGATGTCTTTTATCTTTTCAGGGAGTTTCTTAATATTTGTACAGCATTACAGGTTATTCTATTATTATTATTGTTTTCTTTAGCAGATATAAAACCATGTATTGTGAAAGAAACGATAGAAACCAAGCATTCCAGTACTAAAGATATAAAGCTTCTGTAAAAAAGTGTATACTTATTAAAGGGATGCAACAAAGTAAAAGAAGATTTAAAATTTGCAATAAAATAGGTCATACCTCCTGGACCCATCTGCTTTGGTCCTCACTGCTGTCCAGGTACTTGCAGAGTTTTCGCAGTGAAGCAGAAACGTGCACTTGCGATTCTGTTTGGCTACTGTGACTCATAAGTGAAAGAACAAGTCCTACTCCCAAAATACATCCAGTGCTTAAAGAGAGGACAAAAGAAAAAGGATTAAGTATGCTTCGGCAGCTCTGAACTCTCTGTTCACACCAACATGGGTTGCTGAGCAAAAAGACCTCTTGGTCTGGCCTAATAACTAGCCCTGTGGATAAATACTTAACACAGTCAATTTTACAAATGGTTTTTATTTCACACATAAATGATACTTTCTGGAAGACACAGGATGAAAGAAAAGTGTAAGAAGTAAAGGTGCATTTAAAATAATAAATCCAACACATATAGCCTCATTATTCCTTACGCCCCTGAAGAAACAATAGCCCCATCAATAAGCACATCAACTAGTATGAAGGAAGTATGGATCCAAACTTCTACATCTGATTTATACTGATATCCCAAACTCTGATACCCCAGTTAAACATATTAATTGGGGGTCCACTGGCTGTATTAGGGTCTGTTGCTCTCAAATTCCTCCAGTTTGCAAAAATAATGAAATTAGTGATCGAGCCAGAGGGCAGGTAAGATGGCTGTACAGATTAAGGTATTCACCTGCATTTCCGAATGTGAGTGTCAGGTATACATTCTGACCCATATGTATTAAAATACGCATATGCAACAGTGGACCAACTTCAACAGGGCAGACATATCCAGTACATAAAACAGTTTGATGCTGAGGATACTTAAAATTGCAACAAGAACATAGCCTCAAAGTACATAATTTAATAGGGCAGCTGGCACGAACAACTTCACAGACTCTGCTTCTTTTCCACATTTGACCAGAAAACCCATTCTGGACCAGAGAACTCTTACTAAATCCAGCACCTGTGCTCCCACAACAAATTTCAGTTTCCCGAGGTCATCACTCACAATACTGCAGAGTTTTGTCAGAAAATTCCCAAACAGTTCTGGCTGCACTCATGAAATACTAAAAGCACAGCAGATACTCCTTGCTTTGAAGGTGATCTCTCACTGGCATGCATACACAGTAGCTTAAAGAAGCAGGTCTTATCTGAGGATGAAGATTTTTTTCCTCTTGTGCATCTCCCTGAGCATGCCAATGACAGACACTGCATGTAGTGAGCAGTCAAATAAATGTGGCTAGCATCTTAGGTATTCTTCTAAGCTTCTGCTATCCAACTTAAAACCAGGAAGAGTTACTGCTTTTACTCAGATAAGTAAAAAAACTTCTGAGAATAACTTCAGTGATCTTTATAAGGCAATGTTTGTCGGTAACTGGGGGTGAAGATGATGAGCATGGCTACAATACTTGGAGTAGTATCTTGGCAGTGGTGTCTTCTTTTACCGAGGAAGAAAATGAAACAACCCTTTGGAATCAATGTTTTTAAGTGGCATATCTGAATTCATGAATAGCCAACAAAATAAGGACATGGCTTATATGCAAGAGTTTTATACACAATTATACACTATTGCTTGTTGACAAAAATACAGAGAAAATGAAGTTCCTAATTAGAACTACAATTTTTTTACATTATCTCTTTGCAAAGACCCCAAACATAAGTGGTGACTGAAGTAAGAGTAAAACCTCATTCCCTCTGCCTCCTTTTTGTAACTAGCCATTGTTTTTACTTAGGTGCCTTGTTTGCAATCTACATAAAATTCATATTTAAGTGCACTTCATCCACATGGTATCTCAGATTTCCCAGTCTGTTTTAAGTGTTTTACTGCCAACGCATCAGACATACTGCACTACTGTCATGGCTCATTTTTTTAATCTACTTTAATTTATCTCAATAACATAAACTTGGCAGTATACAGGGCAGTACAGTTCATCTCATCACAGAATGAAAAACTTCATGAACAAATCATGCAACAAACTAAAAGGTTTGTATTTTAGGATGAAGGAAAACTGGTATTTTTTTAAGGACCAATTCCTGATAATATTGAGGTTAGTGGAGTCTGACAGGGTTCTGTAAAAATAATATAAAGTTTTTGATTGAAGATGCCTTAAAGTCAAATCAAACAGCTACTGACATTGCAAAAAACTCCACAAAAACCTAAGTCAGTTTAATGTTCCACACTGCAATTTAAAGGAAGGCTAAAGAGTATTTTGAGTTTCCTAACGATTTCCTCTTTACCACATCTTTACTCAACAGGTATAAGTATTTATGATTTGCCCAACATTTATTCTTACAGATGCAAGTTAGTTCTGCCATGCCGCAACTTTACACAGAAAGCCACATTTACAAGGGTCTTGTAGAATTCATCCTCAATATGGGAAATGTAACAATGCAAGCCAAAAACCTCCNTCAAAAACTTTTTACATGCAAACTTTTCAAAAGGTCAGAGTTAACCCGATCTCCAACACAGTTTCTTTGTCTGCAGGAAGGCAAGGGGGGAAGGGGGGAAACAAAACATTCCATTAGAGGGACCATAGGTACAGCTGTTTGTTACCCGTATGCTGTACTGTTACAACTGAAATGCTGCTGGGTTTTTTTAATTTATTTTTTACCCCAGTATACTGAAGTTGATCTGACAGAAATCTATAGAACATAATCTATATGAAAAGTTAACAGACATGAATGTACACGCTTGCTGAACCTATGCTCTATGTAAATTAGGCTGGGGAGAAAAAAAAATGAGCTGCTGTATAACTTCTGTAACCAATAACTCTGACAAAGCCTATTAGCATAAAGAATTGTCTGAATACACCTGTCACACACATTTTCCATACATGTGTATATTGAAAAGTGGTAAATCAGGATATTTTAAAAATATACTTATTTCAGTTTCTGTCTAACATAAGGGCAGATTTAAGATCCACTCACAGATCTCTTGATAATGTGTGAGTGCATTCCATTTAAAATTAGGAGTAACTGCAAAGCTCCTAAGGCTCTGCAATCTATGAAACTCCGTTTCAGTTAAAAACTGAAGCAGCATCATATTAACTTGCTTAACCATCTGAAATGTTTTTCCTCCTTTAGAAGATTATAGTTTCACTTTTGGGTTTTTTTTTCCCTGTGTGGTTACGACAGATAAGACTACTGATGTACGATCCTTATTCTCACAGTGACCTTTTCTGAGATGAAACTTTAAGTTCAGAATATTTGATGCAACTTAAACAGATGTAGAGATTCTTATGGAACATAAGTGGACTGTTAACAAACTAAAGCACTGGCTCAGGGAAAGATTCTTACTGCTAATTGAAAACAGCTCTGTTTTCTTCNAAACATGGTCGTGTGAGCTCCAGTTTGCATAGCACACATACTGATAAACCACTTTCTTATCTAGCCAAAAACAAAAAACTTCAGCAAAAACCTCTCTTTTGCAATAACGAAAGTCCTTCAGTGCGTGAGATGTCTCACTTCACACCCTGGCGAGGCGTGTCACTGAGCAGAGAGGCTTATTTTTCTAAAATAACCAGGAGCTATGCCACATCGCGCAAGTTTACAGCCGGGCGGGGGGGCAGGAGGCGGGGAGGGAAGGGACAGGCTGCGGTGGAGGTCCCCGCACTCCGCTAGGGGGCAGCATGATGCCGGAGAGCTGCCGGCTTGCAGAGCTGCCCGCGCCGCGCAGGGCCAGGGGCTGCTACCGGGAGCCCTCCCGGCCGCCACTAACATCAGGGCAGCCGCAGGAGAGGATATGATTACTGCTGGCATTCAGAAAAAAGGGAACTCCGCCCTCCCACATCTGTACCGCATAATATACCTACTCTCAAAAAACTTGCAACATTTCTTTTAATGGTAAAAGAGAATCGCCTGTTTAGCACGGGTGAAACACTGATGAAAAGGTCGGTGTTAATGCTTACGTCCCACAGTTTGCCATGCATATCATACTGGATGAAAAGGCTGGAAAGGCCCTTGCTTTGGAATAGCAGTTTTAAAGTTGAGAAATGCCAAACTTGGACAAGCGTGCAACATTTACAGCTTTACATTACTACTTTGGTCACAGAGTGCTCACAGCAAGCACCAAGTTACCATTAACCTTTAAAAGATGTAGCAATTACGCCCAGCCTAAGAAAGAAAAAAACCCACCCATCCTTCAGTCTTCCCTCTTCTGCTTGCAATTGTTACGTATTCTTCTAGCAACCTCTCAGTGCCAGAGAAGTCTAGTTTGGTTTTTCTGTGATGCATTTCTCTCTAGCCAATACATTGCACAAACAAGCAGCAACAGGCATAACAAAGTGACACAACTGATGCAGTCCCTGGTGCACCATGGGTCTCAACCTGTGCCACTCAACAGGCAATCCAAATCCTAATGAAGGTATACAGCCCAATGGTCTGCAACTGTGACCCCTCACAGCTTTTCAGAAGGTCCACTGGAGAAAGGGAGGACAAAGGCAAACACGAATTATTGCTCTTTTTCCTTTGAACAGGGAAGACCTGGGCAGAATAACATTCAAAATCAAATAAAACCCTATACATCCACACTGAGGCACTCAAGATACTGCAGTTCCTTCCCTATATTAAAAGCGAAATGACTAGTGTGGAAGACATACTAGTATGTTATGTTAGTTGTTTAATGGCAACTGACATGCTTTATTGTTCAGTTATTCCAGGTTTGCCAATGCTAATAGTTGTGCAACACCTTTCAATAATTTCTTGCCCTTCTGGTGGGCTGCTCCTCTTTTTGGGACACCTGAGGCATAACCTCTGTTGGTTAAATGAAATACACTTGCTTTACTCTGTGTTTAACATGTCATCCACAGCTGTTGAATTAATGGCCTGGCTCTCCCAGGTAAGTAAGCCATGTGAGGCAGCTGCTCCAGAGTTCATGCTGTATTGTACACACACGCACATTCCAGTAAGAGGCTCCCATACAGAAGCAGCTAAACTTCATTGAACACCTTGGCAACCACTCAAGAGCACCGAGGAAGGACTTTCAGAAACATCTTTCATTGATGAACATGTGCAGATAAGCAACCCTGCTCTTAGAATTGCTGGTATCTTCCCACTGCCTGTGAGTAAGACTGTGTGGTTCTCTATACATGCCCAAGGCTTTTACTTGTGGGTTTGCAGGGATTAGCAGTGCTGGTCATTGCTTCTTTTCACCTTGCAGTAAGGACTGTATAGAAAAAGCTGTGTGTATCTGTCAGATATATGCACACATGCATACACTTATATATGTTCATATATAAAGTATTATATATATATTTATTTATGGACACACTCACTTAGAAGATGGTACACAGAGAAATAAACCTGGAGGAACATCTTAAAATTCAACGAGCTCCAACTCATAGATCTGCACCTGGCAACAGACAGACTAGGACCAAAGGGTCTGGGCATCAGCTCCGAGGGATAGCCTTGGGCACTGGTGGCAGCAAGCTGCACTGGGGCCAGACATGCACCCAGGCAGTGATGAGGGCGAGCAGTAGGCAGGCAGCATGAGCAGGACAGAGCCATGAGAGCTAGGGCAAGGATCACTCCTCTACTCTGCTCACCAACACACCTGGAATACTGCTCTGAATGCAGGAAAGACACCAACAAAACGGAAACAAGTTAATGGGAGGCTAGTGAGGCAAGGCTGGAGCCCTTGCCCTGAGAGGAGAGGCTGTGAGACCATCTCCTCATGGTTGGTTCATCTGTGAGAAGGGATGGCTTTGTGGGCACCCAACAGCATCTCTCCGTGACAGGAAAGGATTGAGGAGATGTAGCTGAGCTCTTGCATGG
Source organism: Aramus guarauna (assembly GCA_013400195.1). Classification (NCBI taxonomy): domain Eukaryota; kingdom Metazoa; phylum Chordata; class Aves; order Gruiformes; family Aramidae; genus Aramus; species Aramus guarauna. Next base: position 27,996 of record VXBL01006796.1, read on the forward strand.
TGAGAGGCTGTCCTGGCTCTGGCTAGGACAGAGTTAATGTCACCAGGAGCCAGGCCAGGTGAGCCAGGCTGGCCCGGGGCTATTCCATACCATGTGATGCCATGCTCACCATAAAGGGGGCTAGTCAGGGAAGGGCAGGTTCAGTGTGGCTCCGGGGGCAGGCTGAGGGTCCGGTTGGCCATGGGATTGGTAAATTGTTTTCGGTTACCACTCATTGTGTGTATCTATTATCAGTACTGTTGTTGATTGTTTCCCTCTCCCTCGCTGTCCCAGTAAACTGGCCTTACCGCAACCCCCGAGGCTTTTGCCTTTGTTTGTCCGTTCTCCTCCCCACCCCACCAGGGGAGGGGTGAGCGAGCGGCCGCGTGGTGCTCAGCTGGGGCTAAACCACGTCAGCGGCCAAGAGGCAGTGGGCACAAACTGAAATATCAGGCGTTCACACAGAGGTAAGGACAGCCCAAAGCTGGAGCTAGGGACTAGACAGACTGTGCTGTCTCCAGTTTTGGGGGTTTCAAACGCTGACTGTAAAGCCTCAGGCAGTGTAGTCCAAGTCCATGGCTGAGTCTGTTTTGGGGGGGGACGTGGATCTCAGAAGGTCTTGCCAGCCTGCGTGAGTTGGTGATTCTATGGAAGTACTCAGAACAGGCTCTGTCCTTACCCTATCTTTATACTCTTCTATGGAGAGAATTAAGGGATAAAAGCATGAATTAAAAAGGTGGAGCTCAAAATAAAACAAAATATCATCAATAATGAAGGAAACTCACTTGTACTCCAGACTGGTGTCAAAGCAGCAGTCTTCCAGTGTATCCAGGGACTTCATTAGAACTAAGTTCATCTGTTGACCAGGTACATCACTACAAAACCAAAACAAATACTAATCCTCTCTCATAGGATATTAAACCTCCTGCAAACACTGAACATGTCAGTAAATACAGTTATTTTCTTCCTGTAACAGGCTTTCATACTACTCCGTAAACAACAACTGTATGACTGGTCATTTGTGTCACATTCATATAAACATATTCATATAATAAAAACATATTCAGACCTAAATGGCAACCACTATTGCTACAACATCCAGAAACCCAACACCCAGGATTTTTAAAACATGCCTGACAGTAGGAGGGTACTGATAGAACATGATCTCAGCTAGACTTTTAATTATGTATATACTGAAAATTCATGACATTTTAAGATTTTAGCTCCGTAAATATATCTCCCCATCTTTTTGCCTAATTTATTTATAAAGAAAAAGGAAGCATTTACATCTCATTCCAAAGACATCATAGGGACTCCCCTCTTATAAAACCTGTACTCAGTTATCTTAATGAACAGGACAACCCTAATGCAAATTAACTCTATGATTTGGTATTAGCTACAGCTACATCCCTACAAGTTTTGCTGTTGTTGCAAGTCAATGCTTGGAAAAATGTGTGAGATTAAGCTTTGAAATTACACAGGGCAGTGGAAGAGTAAAAACTTATTTAGTCCATAAGAAAATTTTAAATAAATTTACTAATATAAACACCCCTCACCAAACAAACAAAAAACCCCCAAACCCACAAAATAAAGATTTATATATTCCAAAATATCAAGCTGATCTAATGTCATTCTCTTTAAGAGCCTTTTAATGCTTGTGTGCAGCTCAGTGTTACCACTGACTAAATATCCAGAGACAGTCCATCGCCCAAATTATGTGACTGAGTCAGAGCCAGCATGGCATCAAGACACCAAAGCATGAAGATTAGAACCTAGCAATGCTGCACAGTGTTTTAACAAAGGCAGGTGCATCAGAAACATTAGCTTCACTGAGCAAATTAACAACTGACAGCCCAATCTGTTTGATACCTGTGCACAAATTAAACATTTATTATGAGTATATAGGCAGACAGAATCCCTAGCAGTCAAGAATCTGGAGTATAAAGCCAGACCTACTTAATTTCGCTAGAATCACTGGAAATTTGCAACTGAGGCCAACCCTTCTGTAAAGGAGGCATTTTTGACCAACTCCAGAACATCTCTGTCTTGCCAACATAGCTCTAACAGCACACCTTAAAGACAGCCCATTACACTACTTCTGTTGTAGCTCTATCCCGATATGCATAATTCACATGACATAAGTGGACACCACCCAGCATCCAGAGCACCACTTAGAAATGAACCGACAAGAACTGTGAATTATTTTACAGTTAAGTCTCCTAGGGCAGCTAGTTCCCTTAAAAAGCATCTGTGTGGCTCTCCTAGCTGACTGTTTTGCACGTGTACCTTAGGATATTATGAAAATTAATCATTCACCCTGAAGGAATGTGGCAAAATATATAGGATAACACTGGCGAGGTGGGTGGCAAAAACTGATAATAAAAGACCCTTTTTAAGAAATGTTGCAAAGCCCCTCAAGAGTCATTTGCCTATAACTTGTGAATAATTTAATTCCTCAGAACTTAAGGCCCCATGCAGGAAAAAGAAGGAAGTTATTTGCACACCTACATTACACATGGTAATCCTTACCTAATTTTCTCTTCATACAAATGTGAGATGAACATCCCCAAACCAAGGCCCATGTGGATTTGAACAGCTTGGGACTCATCAGCATTTGGTTTCCCAGGTAACCTGTCAGTCAGCATAATCAGGACCTCCTCAATCTTCTCCTTGCATGACACAATGAAAACTGGCACCAGGAGAGACAATGCAGTGGCCGCACAGGAACGAGCTATAATACTAGCAGTATTTTCACCCGAATAGGATTTCTAGAAAAATATTAAAAAGAATTATATTTTTTCTTTTACTCTTGGGGAAGGGAAATAAAATTCCTTTCCAGGTAGTAACACTCAGCACTTTAGGAAATTAAAAGAAATACCTACACAGCAGCAAATAGCAGCACAAATGTATTGCAATCTGACAATAAACAGTTTTCATGGAATTGCCTATGGTAACTTCTCCATTTGCTTTACCTTGTAAGCAGCTTAAAACTAGGATCATTCAGAATATAATTTCAAAGCGTAAATATTGTTAAGTATGAAATTGTAAACAAAGGATAACACAGGATGCAACTAGAATTCAACAGTTAGTTTGCACATAACTCATTGATCTATTTTAGTTTTCACCTTCCTTGTTAAAATATCCAGCAGCATGATCAGAAGGGCAAACAGAAACCAGCCATGGTGTTAATGTACTTGTGTAATTATAACACATCAAGAATTTAGTGGGTAGGCAAAAGCACTGCCTTAAAAGCATCACACCTAGGATGATAAAACATCACAAAATCTTGCAAGATAACCAGATATTTTCTAGAAGATAGATCCCTTACAAAGGTTTTTCATTCCTTTCCATTTTGAAAGGTAAAAGCCATACATCTACAGTCATTTCTATCGTGTGCCTTTGAATTTTACAAGTATAAGACTTCTAAAAAAGTTGTTTTTTTTTTAAACAGAGTGGATTTTAGAAATGAAACACTGTCACATTGTTTCATCTCAAAACCACCTTTTTTAAACAGCATTCTTTTCAAAGGCAGGAGTCAAAACAATTTGGCAAGAACTGCTAGTGCCAACCAAGTGGTTGAATCTCCTTACATCCAACTAGTCTAGTGTTCATTAAGCACTACATTTGATTTGGTGATCTATGTCCCCTATGAGTGTTGACAGGGGGCACATGTCAGAGCTGACTCAGGTCCATCAGTAATTTTCAGCTAATGTCACATCTACTGAACTAAACACAATTTGTGAATGCAGTTAATTAAGCTCTGGTTAGAAAATATTATGATACCTCAGCAGTCTGGCATTTGGCCTTGTAGGACCCAAGTTCCCTTCTGCATCTGCAGCATAAAATCTCCAACCTGGTTGTTTGTACCACAGATAGTCAAGAGTTAGCAATACCCATTCCTTAAGGTCTATACTAAGCTTTCAGTCTATCTCCAGGTGCTACTTAAGAACCCCTTGATATTTATATGGCTTAATAATTTCAGGTTGGTTATCACACTGCAAGCACATATAATACAACTTCTACGGGCCCTCAAGGGTTCAAGAGGCACTGTAAAATAAGAATCACTGACTCAATAACTGTTAAGATTTTGAGGAAGTATGCTTTTCAGAGTTAAGGAATGGTGTTCGATAGTGTGGCCTAACAGAATCTGTTCATGTTAGAAGGTTTTGTTTTGTACATACATACCAAATATTCTAGGTTTTGAAGGGTTTTTTTGTTTTTAAAATTTCCTCCATTCACATATCCTCACATGTGGTTTTTATTATTTTGGTAATAAAGACAAAAACTCCAGGCAAACTCAAATATAAGCAGAAAACACAATGAAAGAAAAAGAACGAGTATTACAACTACTACAGGGCAAACAGAACCCGGAAACTCCACACTAAGAGCTCCAGGTATGAGATACAGATATATTCTCTTGCCTTTAACACCACAGCACGTACCTGGTAGAACCATGGGAAAACTTCACCTTTAGGGCGATAGCGGCTATTCACAATACTAAAAAGCGTCTCTGTGACCATAGAAATCCAGTGTTTTGTGGGAAGAAAATCAGGTTCAGTCTGCAAAAATCAAACCACAATATTCATTGTTATTTTTTCTTAAATCAGGTCCTACCTGAACAGAAGCTCAGCAGCTGATGTTCCAGCTATGATCCAACAGGAATGAGATTATTTTGTCACTCTTATGTACAGTAAGTAGCATGAGTTACTTGCCAATGCTGACCTTCCAGACTGTACTTTTCAGCAGGTACTATTCAGTGAAAGCAAAAATGATACTTGTAAGAGAGCCTCACAACAACAGCAGTGAAAAAGCCAAAACACATTCACAACTCTGAACTCTTGCAGCTCAGTCTAAGTTACTGCCTTCATGAATCCTTTCAGCCCAAGGCATAAATTAAATGCAGACACAAACAAGGAGTATGACTATTTGAGTAGTTATACTATTTTGACTTGGTTATAAAGTACAAAACCCTCCAAGGATATCTAGGCTAAGCATTTTAGTCTCTTGAATTACGCCAGGAATACCTAAATTCTACTTAGGTAGCCACCACATAGAGGCAGACAAAAGGCATTTAAAAATTAGAACTCTGTCTCCCCACACATTTATTTAAAGGTTTGGCCAAAACTAAAAGGTATTACAAAAATGTACCATACAAGACTCCTCACACATAAAAAAAAATAACCAATCTCAACTTGCCCTGTGGAAAAAAAAATAATTTGGTGTCATAAATAATCCATGTCATGAATAAGATACAGTTCAACTGCTGCTACCTAGAAATGGTACCTTGAACTCAGATCCACTCAGTTGCTAACAAGCTGTGAGTTCCCCATTACATGTGTGGCCCAAAAACCTTTTAGCTCTAAGTAGAATTCAAATAAATGTGGGGGCAAGGATGGCATGACAATGCATTTTTCTCAATTTAAGGAGCAGTATATTAGCTAGTCTTAACAGAAGGAAAAAATAGCAGTGAATGACTATCCAAACAGTTTGCAACAAATGTCTCAGTCTATCCAATGCTGAGCAATTATGGATGTATGTAGTTTTTCAGCATGGAAATGAGTTACTGACATGTTTTCACACATGTGGAAAAAAACCTCAACTAGAAAAAATTCTTCCCTCCCTCAGTATTTTACATTTCTACAGAAGTTGTTAAGCTTCTTTCTGCGAGCAACTCTTCATACACTCGTGTTCTGTCGCACTATGACAGTCTTCCACCATTAGCCAGGTCAAAAAAGTTTCATTCAAAATGGTCTTCAAAGAGAGCAAGTAAAAAAACCTGAACGAGTACACCCCACCCCCAAAGAAAGATTTTCAGACCACTAGAAAACACAACAGTAACAAAACGAATAAAAGGGGTCTCAGAGCATTACCTTCCTTTCCTTGCAAGCCTTATGTACCCTAAGCTTTCCGGATCCATTAGCAAAAGTTGTCCATATCAGTGTATGGTTTGACTCAGCCTACAATAGATACCCATTGATCTGAGCTTTTCTTTGGTTGATTGGTTGGTTTTAAGATCTTTCTTATCCTTGCACAGAAAACTTGGACCATCAGAGTTGGTGAAACATTACAAGACACTGTGCTGATGCCAAAATAGGAAGCATGTAGAGTATGCCACCTGAAAACACTCTCTTGTAACTAAGAGATGAGAAAAGAGGCTGGCTGGGTGTCAGTGTTCACCAGAGCTCTATCTCATCTCTCAGAACCAACAAATAAATCTGTTAGTGTTTCAATGTGTTAGTATTTCTTGTGAGAAGGCGCATATACAGTCTGGCTGCTTTTGTATAGATCACACAGCAGCTACCAGATGGCATTCACTGAGCAGGGTAAAATTTGAACTTCAAAATGTGAAGTACTTCACATCCATTTACCAGCCCCCCCAAACACCTGGCCATATTGCTTCACTATATCCCACTAAGAGTAGAGAATCTCTTTCCCAGATTGACTCACCTCAGGCATCTCTTCGGTGTCTGAGGAAAGGCTGTTTTCATATTTGGCTACAGCAACTGCAAGACCAGTTAAGGCAAAAATAGAGTTTCCTTTCACCACTGGGCTGTCTCTGCACAGAAAAAGGCAAACAGTTAAAAAGCATAATGGAGATGCAGGCAACAAAACATGTATTTCAACACAGGAGTTATGCTACAGGTAGTCCAGGAGGGAAGGCCTTTGCACCTAGCAACTTTACTGGGCTGTCTTCTAGCTCAGCAAGAGTCTATGGCATATCATCTCCAGGAATCAGAGAAAGCAAGGGGGAGAGAAGTGTTTCAATCTTTTTTCATGTTTGTCTTTTACACACTTTTTTTGTCTCTAGCACACACAAAATTGTATAAAAACAGAAGCCTGAAGTCTATAATGAGGACTGCAACCCTGCAGAGCAAGCAGCACTCACAGAAATGCACCAGTTACTCTTAGTACCATCTCTACACGGGACAACACAAAAAGCTCTTAAAATAGAGAATGCTAGACAGGCAAGTTGCCACTTCACTGCAACAGCATCTGTTCAGATTTAGCAGAGTAGCCATCACTGAAATCTCAGCTTAAAAAGAAAGTTTTTAATTACTCCCCTATGCTATAAAAACATTAACATCATGGCAAATAACAGGTTTCAAAGACTAACTTCTATCACAGTGCAAACATTTACTTTTAAGGAACTCATGGAAAAAAATCTGCCACCTTCAAGTAACGGAGAGAATATAACTGTGTTCAGTTTCATGAAGAGGTAGATGTTGATATCCCAGTCATTCCCAGAAAAAAATATTGCAATTTAATTCTGCAGTAACTCTCTTAGTTGTTTTACAATAGCAGCTGAACAATACAACTGTAATAGACCACTCACAGTCTTACACTAGACCAGTACGCAGTGTACTACACTTTTTGCAAAATTCTTCCATTTCTAAAAACTTCCTCAACTGTTGCTGTAAAAATACACCTACACTGCAAATTTAGGCATTTGTTCCAGAGCCAAAGATCTCATTTTAACAATTAAAATATTTTCTGGATTTCTGGTTTGCTTTTTAAAATAATACACACAGGTCTTAGTGGAATGTCATTGACCTCTCCTATTTGGAACCTGACATAAGAGATACCTACAAATAATTACAACTAGGTTTTTAGTTAAGTTCTTGAAATCTCCCCTTATCTTTTGCCTTAAATAATTTCCTAATCTATGTACAGAATCTTTGTTGTTGTTGATCACCAACTTCTAAAAGGTTACATTTCATGATGTACCTCAAACAGAGAGAAACTTTAAATACACACTCATGAAAGCTGAACGCTTTAGATTTATTGAAGGTAAAGATCATCATCCTAACAAGCCCCAGGAGGAAAAAGAGCAGTGTCTTACTCTTTATTGAACAGACAGGGAAAAAACCCAGGTATTTTCTTAAAAGAAAGTCATAAACACAAGACGTTCTAGAAAGGTGATCTATGCACAGGAAATTCTTCTGCTGTTACCTAAAGAAAATTCAGCAGTCCCTCCCAAATTAGGAAATGCTTCTACCTCAACTAGATTTGCTACTGAACATCTAGAATTAAAATCTGAGACAGAGAATATGATATATTTGAAGTTTATTATTTTGTTCCTCCTTTATTTATCTCTTTCTAATACTTTACCTTAACACAGGTATTTACTGAGTAGCTAAAATATCAAACATCTTCAAATTTCATCCCTATAACTGACTCCTTCAAGATGGACTGACGTGCAAGGAAATGGAGCAGCTGGGAGTATTTTAAATAACGGAATGATGATAAATTTAAAAAAGTTCAAACCTTTATGGAAAGTCTTAATTAAAATCTCCAAAACTCTCAACTCACAAGAGTATCTCAAATTAGCCTTTTATACAAGAATACCAACATTGAAGTGGTCTGTAATTCTTTCAAGGATGACATCTTTATGATTTAAGATTTTCTAAGTACTTGTTCTTACGCAGATTCACTATTTCTGATGCTTTTTCTTAACATTGTGCAAGTGGCCAATTTCAGGTTAACCAAGGGCAAAGCATAATAGGAAGCTACCTGCCAGTGGAGTGTGAAAGGAAGATGTCAAACCACTTTAGCAGCCTGTGAAGGAAGGTTAAAATACTTACTGCTGCTTAAAAGCTCTGTGCTAATTCTAATAGCAAACAAATAAGCCTGTCACAATCTGAAAACATCTAATTTCCTGTCTTTGGGGGCATCTGGGCACAAGAAAGACACCTTAACAGAAAGTGGGACAGTTTTGAACAGCCCATACTCCACTAAAGAGCACCCAACTTCTAGATAAATGAAGCTACTCAAGTCAAACAGTCCACTAGTTAAAAAAAGAACAGACTTATCATGCATATAGCACTACTCAGGCTTTACTCAAAACATTAGGCATCAGCTTTTCTAATAGACACAGTCAGTGCTAAACTCTCAAAGCCACCACTCAAAGGTGGGAAAGAGTTCCCTTCCTGAACAGCAGTCATGTGAAATCATGAAACTGGCAGATAACCAATTGCAAAAATTATCCTACATCATCTGCCACGAGAGAGAACTCATTCTTATCTGTAATAAATTAGCTGTTCTTACTTGGAAGCACCTTTGATGACATCAGTCAACATATCTCTGACCCTGCAACAGAAACAGAAAGAATTTATACCATGTTCATTATATTACAGCGTGAATTCAGCTAATTTCCCCTTATGCCTTACACATGACCATTCTAGGTTAACAGTTATCTCATCTAGCTATCAGAAGACTTAGCACAAATTAATCACAAGCATTAAAACTGTGAAAGTGCTTACATACCACCTGACATTTCTTCACGCCCGTGTGCACTACCAATATTCTATAAAAGGCTCTTATCGGACTTCATACCATTTTTTGTAAAATGCGGGTTCATGCAATAGCCATAAATGTGTTCTTTGAGATGTTACACATAAGTTCCCAGATCACCGTGCTACGTCTTAGCATAATAAAATGACAATGTTTTACAATGGACAACCATAACAATTTATCCAACACTTACTATACTCCTGGAAACCACTATGGGCAGTTATGTAATCTGAATCCATTCAAATGAAAGCCATAGGAGTAGTTACAATTTCTTACACATTACTGTAGTTAATTTATAATAGACTACTTGTCTGCATTTGTTTAATTTTGCATTCATATCAAGACAGACAGAGAGATGTGGTGAATCTTATATATTGCCGGGTTTGGGTGAAAGAAGAGATCCTCTATATGACAACATACAATAACTATCCTGGCCATGACTGTCATTGTACAAAAAATATACGCTCCAATCACAGTTCCACATGTGATTAGAAGACTAAAAATGCATGCCTCATAAAATAGGGCTGCATGTTTTAAGACTGAGTTATACTCAGGCTTTAAAAGAAACCTACTCAGGGTTTCCTTCATAACCACACTGGTTTTGCACACGGTTTCAAACCCACCTACACTAGAAACACTTACAGCAACTTGGCAATAGAAACACACCAATGCAAAATTCCACAGTACTTATACAATAAAGCATTAACACTGAAGTTTCTATCAAGCTGTCCACAATAAGGTTAGACCCAGTGTGCAATGCAAAAGCTTAATGGATATTGAAGTTAAAGCCCTGAAGCACCAAGCAATTAAGGGGGAATGGGAAAAGACATGAAAGCTAACGCCAGGCTCCCAGTTCACTTACTGCTTTGATTTCTCTACTGTTAAAGGGAATTCTGTTCATTTTTTGACACAGCTTACATTAACACTAATTAGGAAATAAAAAGCAGAAATTGGCTCAGGAGAAATCTACAAAAGCAGCATTACTATAGGCATTCTTCTCATCTGGAAAATGTTTTCTCTTTATACTCTATCAGGAAAAGGATTGGGCAGAGCAACAGCAGAAAATTGTGCTACTATTACATAAAGAATCTCTTCTACAATACCATCATTTTGGATCTTACTATGAAACTCTCTAATCTAGACTTAGCTGGAATAAAACAACAGACCCAGATTTCATATTTCTGTTGAGTTGGACTTAGTAAACACCTTCTTGACTGAAATGGGCAAAGCGCATTTTGGTTTTGTTTGCACATACGTTGTTCCCAATGCACTTATGAACAAGCACAGAAACATATTTATACTCTCCATGGATACATAGTTCTTTCTTTCTGTGAGGCCTCCCACTTCCCATCTCGTTCCCCTAGCCATGCACATACACGGCTAAATAATGACAGACTGAGACACACTCCTCAGCTGACTGAAAGAGAAGTAGTTGGATCAGGGTGTGCACCATGTGCTTGGTTTAAGCAGCATTCTCAGGCTCAACATGGCCAACTTACCATACAAACTGAGATGTGTCTCAGTTCACTACAACATACATCATACCATGGCTTACATTTCTTTTATCAAGCAGTTTTGAGTGAGACAGCTCACTTAGTCTCTACAAGTAAGTTTTGCTGTTTGCATAATCCTTCTGCTTCAACATGACATAAAACAAATGCAGTTTTATGTCCTTCCTTCCAGTTGCTTACCCTGCAAAGTTTCAGACACTGTAGGGGGGAAGGTACATGTGAACCTGTGCATATGGGAGTCCTTACAGATAGTTACCAAGTAGTCTGTTTCTCCACACACCCCCACCTTGGTCACTGTATCTTTTTTTTTTTTTTTNAGTCTTTAAACTTGCAAAACCGATGGCTTTGAAGTCTTGCCCTCCTTGGCCCCCTTCCTTGCCATTACAAGTGATCAGGAGCAGACAGGCACTTCCTTACCAGAGCCAGGCTGTAAATTGTTTGTACTGCAGCTGTTCAGGATCCTCTTTTCCGTGTTTTAACTGCATCTCCAGCTCTGCCTGCCTCCCCTGCAGAATTACAGAATAAGTCAGAGGTGGATCTTACATGGCCAATCATAACAATATTTCTTCAGAGAACACTTAGGTAATGGATGTAGTGTTTCACTTGAGGACTACTTCATAAATAAACTTAACTACTTTTGATTTGGCATCCCATTGTAATACACAATATATTAAGTAAAAGAAATATTTTTTTTTTAATTCTGAGTGAGGAAAACAAACTGCAGATGGCACAAACGGCCACAGATACTGAGACATCTCTCCTAGTCCATCTCTCTTAGACAAGTTTCATTAGGAAGGGGTACAACAAGCAGGGAATGAAATTTAGAAGCCTGCTAGCTAAAATGGATTCTAACAGCAAAACACCACTTTCTTGATCCACAACTTAAAGCAGAATTCCTCATCTTTTTCCTTTCTATGACCTCAACCTCCCTTTGACCTCCTACAACAGTTCTTTCTGTACCTTAAAGGAAATTATATGGATTCTGGCCTCTAACAATTGTTATCTAAACACAGTAAGCAGCTTTGCTTTATGTTCAGTCTTCAGCCATGAGACTACATGCCAACTTGCTTACATTGTCGGTTGCTGCTCCTTAGTAGGTTATTAAGCCTTTTGTGAAAAATAGAGGCACACGTGTTTTTCAGGTATCGAACACTTGCAGTCTGAGTGTGCATTCTCTGAGAATACAAGAGAGTCAACCCGGTAAATCCAGATGTCACTCAAAAGGTGACTCTCCACAGAGATAAAGCAGCAGATACAACATACCAACTAAAGAGAAGGCTGCATAAAAACTAAGCAAAAACCTACTACAATTTTCCCAAACACAAAAAACGTTGACTTAAGTTCTGTCCTAAATCAAGACCTGTAGGGTCATCATGATGAATTTGATTTCAGTCTCAAAAACATGCTGAATGCACACATGGTTAGAAGTGCTTAAGTACATGAGTAGACATAATAAAAGATAAGAGGACTTTCAGATGTCCAAAGGGAAAAAAATCCTCACACAAGTGTGTTGACAAACTGTACTCTATGAATGTCTGCCTCCAAACTGTGGAAATGATTACTCTACTAGCTGTTCAGAAATACTGAATTATTTACTATCCAGACTACTCATACTGTAGACTCTTTTGGCCATCTCAGATGAAAAGTACTATAGAAGCATAAGGAGTAAGTAAGGTCGCAGTGAAAAAAAAGTCTCCTGTGAGGGACTTCAGAAGCAACAAAAATAGGCTCTATTGCCCTGTAAAATGGCACCAATCCTAGAGAGGCTTTCAGAAACAAGTCTGGTAAATGGCAAGCTTCTTGTGAAATCTTCCCTCAGAGGGGAAGCAGAATAGTAAAGTACTTGAATGCAAGCAACAATGGCCCCCTCTGTAGTTACAAGCTAAAACTGCAATTTGAATAGCAGGTACCTGCTTTGTAATGGGACCGGTTAGGCTTAGAATCTGATATTTTGCTGATGACCAAGATAAAATTTGTTTTGAAAATGTTAGAGAAGTGCATGTTTTGCTGCACAGCAAAAGCTTCTAGAATTCGCTCAGCAACCTGAGCTGCTCCTGCTGAAAGCAGCTGATGTGGCCTGGAAAAATAAACAAGTAAGCTCTTCTAGTAGCACAAACAGAGACTTCTAGAAGTCAGCTACTTGTTAAAAGTTTTTTAGATCAGTTCCCTGTTGAAAAACTGAATGACACTACATTGCTCTAGATATTAGGTCAGCTAACCTAACGAAAGAGAGGTTTAAAGATATTTCCTAATCATTAGATAGGGTAGAAAAAGCCAAAGACAAGTCCTTCACATTATAGTTAACAAAAGTCCCCCTACATTACAGTTAACAAAAGTTCTAGTTAACTAATCATTCCTCAGTAGCTTGTCTCCTTTGTGATACTATTATTACAAAATTCCTACCCAAAATAATGGGCTAGAGCTCTAGTTAAAATTTCATATTCAAAAAATTCTAAGAATTGACACATTCTGCAACTTAACACAGGAATAAAACTGCAAGAACTTAAACTGTAAGCAGAAATTATACTTCTCCAAAGTATCCCAGACTGTGCTGCCATTAACTGAAGACTCATTTTCATTTCCTTTTCACAAATTTTATTAAACACCTCAAGCTTTATTTTTAAATTATTGTAACTTTTTTGGATACTCTTGCTGGTAAAAATAAAACTCATGCCACTTGAATGAGCATTAATATGTACAATATTATGCACCTCGAAATTACCTGCAGGACTGCACTGTAGGTTCGACTCATAAATGCTAACCAGGACTGTGGTAGCAGTATGGAGCGGTGCCATTCAGAAGGTTGAATGTTAACCTGTGCAACACACCAGAAAGGGTAGAAATAAGTTACATGAAGTCTAATATATGCAGAATGTATATTTCCAACCTGTGATTTCCAGGCAATCATTTGCTCACACCCATAGGGCATTACATATGGCTGTAGGAAACTAAAATGATAACGTACTTTGTTCTCCTTTCTGGTTTTACCCATAACAAATTACTTTCAACTTCGTTCGCCAGGCCAGACAAAACAGTTGCTTCAGGTAGTCCTACAGATAATTGATCTCAGAGAGAGCAGTGGAATTACTCGTGGCAATAAGCACTTAGTAGTACTGGTAGACAAAAATACATGCATAACAAAATATGTTAGTCCAGTGTATGTTTGTCATAGTTTTTGTAAATCTTAGGTGCTTCTAAAAGCTTTAGACACTTAAAATAAATACAAGTAGATGACTATCTAAATACAGGGGAGATTATTCAAAAGGATTTAGTATCCATGACTGGGGTATACATAACTATGTTCAAGTACATAGTTCAAACTTCCTTTAAAGAAAGGAATTTTTTTAAAAAGAAAGGAATCACAAAGTTTCTTGCTAGGAAGCACCAGTATAGAATTAACAGGAGGAAAACATCACCTCAAAGATAGTTTAAAGAAATATGCAACAGTTCACCCTGCCTGCCTCCGAATCTGACACAGGTATGACAACCTCAACTTCACAACAAAAGAATAACTCAGTCAACTACGTGATCTGATGCATGTGCACAGACTTTCCTCAGGAGTCCAAGGTTTCTCTCTTCAGCAAGTACCATGGCAAACTGACTCAGACTTTTTCAGAGCATGTTGAAAAACAAAAATGAAGTCAAGTGATTTCAGTAACAAGCCATTTTCTAGCCCTTGATAGCTTAATGAAGTAACTACAGGGGTAGGTTAAACAGAACAGGTCACAAATTCAAGGCCACCAAAAAATGCTTTCTAGACATCAGAGTCTTGCATGACAGATGTACCTCTCTCCCGCCACAATTTGCATCTTATGCAATTTATAAATCACAATGTATTAATTAACAAAAAATATGTATCACAACTAATCAGAAGAGTCTATATTTCCCTCTCTCCATGACTGCCTTAATTGCAGCAACATTTTATTAAAGACAGGAGTTCAGGTGTTTTAAATTGCTGTGTTTTCAAACTCACAAACAACAGAAGCTCCTTAATTATAATGGTGGGTATGCATTCTTATATCTCATCATACTCCATGGTGGGCATACAGAATTGATGTTTCTTGCTACCATCCAATTATTTGCACTGTATGCCTCTACCAAAAAGATGAAAAAATGTCATCACAGCCATTTGGATTCCATTGGAAATAAGTTATTTAATCTCAGCACTTTCCAGGGTAATCAGTTTTTAATAAAGGGAAGGCAAACATATCAGGTTAAGGTGAGATGAGATATATCTCAGTATCTCCTGTTTAAGGCCTACACCTTCTATTCCTAAATTAAAAGAACATGCCAGGCTCCTTGAGTTACAGAAAAACTCTGTAAGCTGTGATCAAATTGTGCAAAGCCCACCTAGAGTAACTACTTTTGCCAGGCTTAATCCCAG
>VXBL01006808.1:0-22332 GCA_013400195.1 Aramus guarauna
GTTTATTCCCCATGCTGCATGTGCTGGTGTACAGGTATTTCAGAGCAGTAATCAAGCATGTAGGTTTCCCTGGAGGGGTGCAAGAGGATCCACCATAGCCATACACACCCTTGAGGTGGCTGGCCTTCTGGTTCTCATCTCAGGAGGCAGCTAAGGAATATTTGCCGCTGCTCTGGTTGGCCTGGCTTATTCCCCAGTTGGATGCGATAGCATGAGCATTGCCATTTTAGACCCCACCCCCCGNTGCCATTTTAGACCCCCCCCCCCGAGTCCTTCAGTTTAAATCCCACTTCATCAAGTTGGCCAGCCTGCTGCCAAAGACTCCCTTGCCTCTTCTAGACAGGTGGATCCCATCCCTCTCTAACAGGTTATAGTCATCAAAGAATGTCCCATTTTCATAAAAGCCAAAACCCTTGTGACAGAACCAGCCCAGGTTCTACCTTGCGGTGTAATTCATGCCCACATGAAAGAGTAACAGTGGACAGTAGTCTGTGCTCTTGACAAGTTGTGGCAGCCTCTCGGCAACGTCTAGGACCTTAGCTCCTGGAAGGCAGCATATCTCTCGTGACTCCCTGTCAGGTTGGCAGATGGACAGCTCAGTGCCCTTTAACAGAGAGTCCCCCACTATGAGCACTCATTGTTTCTTCCATGATTTTTACAGTATCCACTGTATGCTGCTGGTATAATTACTCCCTGCAGACCTTGCTTGTGGGTGTCTGTCACTGTTAATGCTTCATATCTGGTTTTGGTTGTGAAGCTGGAGGGTGGAGACTAAAGCAGAGTCCTGCTTTTGTGGGTCCAAGGTGCCTCATTCTCAGTGGTGTCTGCTACAGACAGACACTTGTTATGAAGCCACCTATCTACATCTCAGATCCTCTAATACTGTGCAGCCTTTTAACTGTTTCCTGCAACTCAGCCACCTGACATAACAGATCATCAACCTGTGCACACCTTGTGCAGGTACTTACCTTTTCACCACGAGAAAGGTCTGGGTACTCACTGCAACCTACTGCCTGTACTGAAGTCCCTTTCCTTACCAGTTCCATCTGGGTGGACAACTCACAGGAGATGCTCTCTTTAGGAACACTGGTTTTAGCTCTCAGGTAAGTACCCACCATAGTGCTACCTAGAGCACTTCCTTGGGCTATGGACCTACAAGTAGGTTGCAGGGCCCTGCCTGAGCACCCTCCCGCACAAACTGCTGCACAAACTGCCACCCTGGCTGACGTGCCACGTGCCAAAGCTTAGCACTTTGTCAGCTGGCACTTCAACAGACAAATAAACTGACCTCCCCTATCTAGTGACAGGCATGATAAATGCCTGCTTCTGTTTGTGCGAGAAATACAATGCTGTGCCTGTGCCTTCTAACACATTTAAGAAATGGTTGTGTTTGTGTTGACAAGTAAAGCTACTGTCAACTCTGAATGAATCACTGCTTTCAGAGTCCTGCTGGACTAGATTGTTCATCTGTCCCATGATTCTATTTGAGTCATTAATTGAAGGCACTGATCTCTGCATTCGTAATTGGATGTACGACATTTTACAGGCACAGCTACACATCCCTAATTGGCATGTTTTTGAACTACTCTTCATTCAAATTATTATTTTTTATCCCTTAAAAGATGCTGGCATTTCATAGTAGCAAGAGAGTAGCTTGGAAGTAAAGTAAACTAGCCATTCAAAATGAACACAAGCAATTGCTTCTCCTGCAGAGATTGACATACTTCTTGCAGAAAGAATTAATTTAAATTAGAAACCAGTTGATGGCAAAAGCATTTTAAACTAAGACCAAAAGTGCCATCTTTAAGAATTATGCAGGCTCCTAATTCAGGAGGAATGAGTGGATCACTCCAGAGAAGATAATCCGGGCTGTCCACTGCTGTAATCCATCTTCCACCCAAATCCCATTCCCCAGCCATCAAATGTCCTCTCTTGTATCTGCCAGAGATTCAGGTGTGCTGCAGTGTGGGAGACGGATGGTGGTTAAAATAATTACCTATCTCTCAGAACAAGCAATTTTAGAGGGAGCTGCTGAGGAACTGATTCAATCCAGCAACAGACAAAATCCCCAAACCCATCCCAGTGGTGGGGGCTGAAGCAGCTCTGTTTTCTGGCTGGAAGCAGACAGAGTAAAGACATGGTTGTTCAGAAAGATTCCCAACACTTCTAATTTTGTCTTAGGACAAAAAGAATGGATGGCAGTACCTCCAGCCAGCCAGATCCAAATCATTAGCCAAAACCTTCAATTCGGTTTAATCAAATAAAAACAGAAATAGGTGTACACACAGCTCTGCTTAAATCACAGCAACCTTCTTAGGCAAGTAAGCCCTTTATTAAAATATATATGTATTTACTAAGCATGTACATGGGGGATTTGTAAGCAAAATGGACATTTTTTAATTCCATGTAAAAAATTAACACATTTTTTTCTTGCTGTTTTAGTGAATGGGTCTACAAGTTGAAGGCAATCATTATGCATCAAAGGATGAAATTAGATGCACAGAGGATGTCAGTAACCAGTATGGCCTGGTGACTCCTGAAAGAGTACAACTATCAATGAGACACTGATCTCTGAGAGGTCAGTGTGGATCACTAATCACAGAAGCAAAAAACAGCAGAGGCTTATTACATCCACCAATTATTCCTCTGACCAATACAGACTGCAGTTTCAATACAGCTTTATCGTGATTTATTCATTGCCATTTTAAATGTCCAATATGATAGGGATTACAACACTTCCCTTGTGGATCCATAAAGGACAGATAAACATGTTATTACTTGAAAACTCTTCCTAGTATTTTAACTTCAACTCTAAACATATATTACATTTCTCTCAATAAAGAGTATCACAGAGAATATAAATATATACCTTTTCAATATTTATATGTTTAGCATATTTTAGCAATAGCTAAAACATTAGTGTGTTATCAGCATTATTTTGGTCACAAATCTAAAACATCACATCATATGAGCTGCTGCAAAGAAAACTAACTCTATCCCAGCCAGATCCAGTGCAAAGTCAAAACGTACTTGTTTATTAATCAGATGTCCATACAGTGCTAAACTTTGCAAGAAATGAAAAATTTGAGAAAGTAGTAAGCATTAGAAAAACAGATAAAAGTAGTTCCAAGTTGGAAAGCCATGGTTAAAAAGGGGGAAAAACCCCAACCCATATGTATTAGCTAAGAGGTCAAAGACTAAGGGAGAAGAACTTGCAGTCAAAGCTCCAGGATTTTTAGCCATCTGCTCTGAACTACTGTGTCTGAAATGAGAAAGAAGATATTGTACCTCTGGAAGGTTCAAAGACCCTCAATAAAATTCTCCATCTAGTTCTAAGGACTTCAGCAACAGAGAAATCTCATCAAATTAGAAGTTTCAGTACTCCTTTTCTCATATACACTAAAATAAGTGTGATTTCAAGAAGTTTTTGTCTCAGGGATCGTTTAATCTAGAAACTATTGGTATCAACCACATCTGCTCAAGTAACTGAAATATTTGTTGAACATTATATACATACAAAAACACACACACACAAAATTAATACCTGGTGTAATACTTGCAGTACTATGTGCTGAGACAGCAACACCACTATCTGTATGAAATACTTAGATTCAACACTATTTGATGACAATGAAGCTACAGAAAGGTCTCTCAGTAATCAGTAACCAGTGACAGAATAACCTGGAATTAAACTAGATTAAGGCACCCACAAGCCACATTGCTTAATTGCCATTATAGACAGAACTCTAATTAACACAGTCAATGGCGGCTATGAGCAATTCAGCTAACTCTATGCCACTCCACAGGCTCCCTTAAAGTACTGACTTGATATTTGCTGAGTATAATTAAAGCTTGGAAACCTGGTGCATAAACTCATATATGCAGACAGGTGCTAGTTTGGAATAGACTCCCACCTACAGTGACAATAAATGCAAAGCAAAGCACATAAAGAAAAAAACTTCACTAATGATACAATGGGCTCTAAATTGCCTCTTACAACACATGAAAGATCTGGCTGTCTTTCTAAATAGTTCCCTGAAAATGTAAGTTCAATACTCAGCAGTAGTCAGAAAAGTAAACGTAATCTGAGGAATCATTAAAAACAGAAAAATAAAAAAGTTATGGTGTAAACCAGGGATGCTCTTGTGCCTTTAACACCACTTGTAGTTCTGGTCCTGCATCTCAAAACAGTTACAGCAGAGTTGCCGAGAAGAGTAAGACTGCCCAGATGCATTAGCAATTTCCAAATATTCTAGTTCACCTGTTACTTAATATTCAGACAGGATAAGAATAATCTAAACAGAAATATGAAGATTTCTGAATTATGAAGCTTATGCAAGAGATTATACAGCATTATTATCCCCCATTTCCCAGAACTACAGAGCAAGATGGCACCCAATGAAATGAGCAGCATCAAGTTTAAGAGACAAAAGTACCACTATTTCACAAACTACGTAATACTGCTCTTAAACTCATTAACACAGAAACTGAAAACTAGAAACCAGACAGCTTTGTAACCCGTTTAGGTGAGTTCGGAGTTTAACAGCTTTCACCTGCCAAACATATAGGTGAAACCTCTAGTACAGGGACTGTTAACAACTTTGACAACTAAGAATCTTTGTGCATTTCTCTAAGTAATTTTATTTTTAACTTATGAGTAGGTCCTCATGAAATTAAATGAATATATAAAAAGTACATTTATATTTAATTTTTTCCTTGCCTTTTCAATTTTAGACTCATTTTTTCCCATTTAGAAGGTTCATCCACCATCCTCAAAACTTTCTTCATAAAGAAATTTGAGTCTGGTAACAATTCAACAGCTCAAATTTTAAAGAACGCGTTTTCTGAGCTGGCAAAGCAAGGCAAGTATGACAAACAATCCTAGGCATAGACCATATTGATCTTGTCCACTCCTCAGAAAGTTTTGAGCTACTCAATGTAATCACATTTCCTTAAAGGATAATAATAATAATACGCAAACTACTTTTATGTACGCATTCAGAAATTGAAAAGCTGTCCCAAAGCAGTTCATATGGTAAAGCCATAAATGAAGAGTTTTCCTGTGATGGGATAGTAATCAGTAGATGGCTGAAGACTCAATTTCCCAGACGTTGCCAACAACACCAAGCTGTGTGGCCAGCCAGGGGGAGCTTGACAGGCTTGAGAGGTGGGCCCGTGCAAACTGCATGAAGTTCAACAAGGCCAAGTGGAAGGTTCTGCAGTGCAGATGGGTCGGGGCAATCCCAAGCACAACTACAGGCTGGGTGCAGAATGGATTGAGGGCCGTCCTGAGGAGAAGGACTTGGGCGTGTTGGTGGATGAGAAGCTCACAATGAGCTGGCAATGAGTGCTTGCAGCCCAGAAAGCCACCTGTATCCTGGGCTGCATCAGAAGTGTGACCAGCAGGTTGAGGGAGGTGATTCCGCCCCTTTACTCCACTCTCGTGAGACCTCATCTGAAGTATTGCATCCAGCTCTGGGGCCCCCAACATATGAAGAACATGGAGCTGTTGAGGCGAGTCCAGAGGAGGGCCTTGAAGATGAACCGGGGGCTGGAGCACCTCTCCTACAAAGACAGGCTGAGTTGGGGTTGTTCAGCCTGGAGAAGAGAAGGTTCCAGGGAGAACTTATAGCAGCCTTCAGTATCTAAAGGGGGCCTACAAGAAATCTGGAGAGGGACTGTTTACAAGGGCATGGAGTGACAGGACAATGGAGAATGGCCTTAAGCTGAAGTAACACAGATTTAGATTAGATATAAGGAAGGAATTCTTGACTGTGAGGGTGGTGAGGCACTGGAACAGGTTGCCCAGAGAAGCTGTGGATGCCCCTGTCCCTGGAAGTGTTCAAGGCCAGGTTGGATGGGGCTTTGGGCAGCCTGGTCTAGTGGAGGGTGTCCCTGCCCATGGCAGGGCCGTTGGAACTAGATGATCTTTGAGGTCCCTTCCAACTCAAACCATTCTAAGATTTCAAGAAAGAATTCTCCTTTCAGGGACAGCCCTCAATATCTTCACAATACACAGTCAAGGTAGGAAGTTTTGGGCTGGAGACATTCTAGCCGCAGTAGTCACCAGCAACTGGAAGCTGCTGTTACTTGCTGCTTAAGAGTGACTTATTTCACTCAATTGCTTTGCTTTTGCCGGAGAAGAAATAAAATTGTTCCATTCACCCAAAATTGAGGCTGTTTTCTTTTTTAAAAAAAGGAAAAGGCTGAGCAATTTACTTTTAAAAATCTGCCAGTGTATTTTACTGCAAAACAGATCTGGATAAGATTTAGGAGCTCTAATGAGCTAACAGGTCAAGAACAGTTAATTTGAGTTTATACTCTGAGATTTAATTTTAAAAGGATATTACAAAAGGCAACATTGCCGAAATAATGCAAATGTTAACACCTTACCTAGCACATACAAACAATATAGAGAATGCAACACTTGTGATGTCAGAGGTGAGACAGCTGGAGTGAAAGTCACTATGCACAGTTGAATAATCTTACCACTGATGATAATAAAAAAATAACCAGGTACTTCACCAAAGTTTCTGTGCTCTGTTAACATATTTTAAGCCCATTTTAATTAGTCACAGAAGTTAAACTCTACATCTCACTGAAAGTAAAATAGTCATACTAGTTATTTACCATAATGACAGATTGTACACAGAAGGGTAACAGAAAACTGGACAAAAATCAATGGCAAATTTAGTCTGCAAGTACAATCAACAGGATATCATGCAAAGCAATCATAGCAAAAGCAAAAACCTAATTGTGACACAAACGCAAAACTCACAAAGTTAGATAATCTGGACAAATGTATTACCTTGTATGCATGTGACATTCACCTCTGAGCAGAGTTAAACAGGTAGTTGGACTAGATTATTATTTTAGGTCCCTTCCAACTAAACTATTTTACTTTATAACTTTGAGAGGCCGAATATATTCAAATCAATCTTAAAGCTAAATTTAAGCAATGAACTGTCATACTCCAAAGACAGTCATTCATGTAAAGTTTTGTAAAGTAGAAAAAGTGAGTTTGGCATTATTATTTATACAGTAAAACAAGCCATCCAGAAAAGCAGTCTTTAAATCTATCAAAAGAACAGGACAGAGTTCAGCTTTCCAATGTCATATGATAGAAACATCTCTTCAGGATTACCCTTCCTCACCTATGTATGACACTCACCTATATGGCCCATATCACTTCTCACTGGAAAACTGTAATCCTCTTTGCGAGAAACAGAACAGTTGCTTACGCAAAGGAAGCATCTCAGTGAGTTTGAGACTATCATTAGTGCAATAAACATTTTGACCTTTTGGAAAAAAATTAAAATACTTTGACTTTATTCTCAGTTTTGCTTCAACATGATTTTTATGTTGAAAGAAACAGATAATTTCATTCCATTCAAAATTAACACTGGGGATTATGAGTTGTTACCAATCAGGTCACAGGACAGAAACACACTGTTTCACAACATGCTTCAGATACTTTTGTTGGATAGTTTCTTACCTCCATCTCCTTCTTCCTCTCCTTCATTTAAAACAATAATGCAGATGTGTTTCCTCAGCTGACGTGTGTTGGAGAACTTCCGATTGCACTTCCTACATTCCAAGCTGCCTGGTGACACTTCAGACAGCTCCGGACCTTC
Source organism: Aramus guarauna (assembly GCA_013400195.1). Taxonomy (NCBI): domain Eukaryota; kingdom Metazoa; phylum Chordata; class Aves; order Gruiformes; family Aramidae; genus Aramus; species Aramus guarauna. The sequence continues at coordinate 7,635 of VXBL01006808.1, forward strand.
TTCTGTCCCAGGTGAAGTTTCTTCACTTGGAACAGGGTTATTTTCTGCCACATCTTCATCCACACAAAACTTCTTAGTAGACCCTTTTGGTCTGCCCCTTTTCCTCTTCACTACAAGAAGCTCTAGAAAAAAAAGTTAAAGTTAAAAAAGAAGCCATAATTAAATTCTACAGCTAATTAGCTAATATCCATCTGATCTTTGAAAAATAGGAATATTAAATGAAGTTCAAGATCCTCTATCCCTGAAGCTTAAGAAAAGGTTAGCTTCACACAAACTTTTTTTAAGCAATGGTATTTGCTGGCATTTCTGCTAGCTGCAAAGCAGTAACATTTGGCTACTAAGATCAGCAGCTGTCAAAGTGCCACAGTTTTACAGAAATTACACTGCAAGCACTCTTTTAGATTGTCGAATAACTGTATCAGCATGCATATTCTACAAAGTTGCTCTGCTGTGTTCTGACACTCTACAAAAAGTCTTTTTAATTTAAATCACTCTTAAAGAAATTGCTTAAGTATTGAGATGTATTCATAGAAAAACAGTTTATCTTTTAAAAACATTGTCCTTTTACTAAATTGAACAATTACTCTCTAATATTTCCAGTGGTTCTTTACTGTAGCACTTTCTATGCAAAGGTCGGTATAAAAAATTGTTGGCAACAAATAAATTCCATAAATTATGCAAAACATGTTTCCTTAATGAGTATTTAAAATAATTAAAACCAGAAGGCATCCAAAATTCTAATAAATACAACATGACTTCACATTTCCATATTTCTGTAACAGAAACATTGATAAAATCAATGAGATGTAACGAACATAGAAACTCATGACAACATAAAAAACTTCACACTCATATTTCCTGCTTAAGATTTCTCTCATCACTGCTGTAAGTACTTCAAAACCAACTTGCTATCATCCGCTTACAGATGTAACTGTTGAAGATTGACCAAACCAATTAGATCCCAAGAAAACTTCCAGTCAACAAAAGCAGATATTCAGAGGGAAGGGGGGAAATTTTCCAGATAGTGATTAAGTTATTTTATGAGATTTCATCCTAGCTACAAGTTGCTTCCATCTAATAGTTTAATACAATTCATACAAGAATCGATCTCTTTGAGTCTCTGCCTTTCTTGTTAATCTCAGGGGTTGCTTGCTTGGTTTTTTACTTCTTTATACTGTGCTTCCTGAGGAATTACCCAATTGTTACTGCATACATTTTGGTTATACTTTGAAGCTGCTCTTCTGCAAGAAACTCTCAGTTCACAAATGGCAAAGCATGGCAGCAGTTAAATGATCTTTTTGAATCTGAGCAGACATCTGTTGAAGCATCAGATCTACTCTGTGTAGAAATAAAAATCAGTGTGCATCTAAAAGAGCTTGCCTGACGGTGTACGGAGAAATAGGGAACAGTCAGGTTCCTTCCAAGCTTTTAGGATTCATTTTATCTAATGTTAGACACTCAAGCTCTCAGATTATTTAATATTTGTCTTCTATAATGAAGGAACAGAGAAACTACTCTCTAGAGTGCAGTTCAGATTATATAAGGCCTGAATCTCTGGATCCCAAGGTGACTAAGATCCCAGTTTAAGAACCTTCAGTTATGTGCAGTGAATTCCAGCTTTGAGAATTAAAAGGCAAGAGCTGGATATGGTTGTCATAATTGCAAAAAAACCCAGAGTATAATGTGCATTAAAGTGTACTAAGTGAAATAGAACAGGTATGAAGCACCTGTCAGCCATCACCTTTGTAATATCATAGAGAAAGACAAAGGACTGGCACATACTAAAATTTTGGCAAGAACTCTATTTTTAATGCTCAGAAAAAAACAAGCAAATTCAAATCTCATGCATGTTTCAGCTTATGGTACTCACAGCAAAGAGGTCCCTTAAAGTTTTCTCATCCCAAAATATTTCCAAATCTTGAGACTTGGACAAAAAGAAAAAGAAAATTGCTGTCCTCAGAATTTCACACTTTTACTGTTGGTTTCAGGTTGTTTGGAGTTTTTGTTTGTTTTTTATTGTGCAGCACAGAAGGAAGAAGTATGAGATATGTCTTCTGGGTTATGAGAGAAATGCCCAGTAATTAAGCAACTCTTGCAGTTGCAAATGCTTGAAAATATCCAAGATTATTCAAGCTAAAAGAAACTGGCAGTACTACACACAAATTGTGCTTCTTATGAGAAATTTACATTTCTCCTGCTCTTATACCAGAAACTTTCAACAAAACCAGTGTATATCAAGAAGAAAGATTAAGAACTGTCTAAAGCTTTTTATCAAGCATTCATTGAGCCAATAGCTTATCTTCTGCCTAATAAATTGAGATTGAAAATGTAAGAGTCTGAAAAAAACATGAAAGGACAGAATATAAAAAGAAAAAAAAAACCAAAACCCAAATAATTTTCAAGCACATAGAATCATAGAATCGTTTTAGTTTGAAAAGACCCTTAAGATCATCAAGTCCAACTATTAACCTAACCCTACCAATCCCACCACTAAACATCTACATGTCTGTTAAATCCCTCCAGGGATGGTCACTCAGCCACTTCCCTGGGCAGCCTGTTCCAATGATTGACAACCCTTTCAGTAGAGAAATTTTTCCTAATATCCAATCTAAACCTGCCTTGGCACAAATTGAGGCCACCTTCTCTTGTCCAAGCCAGAAGCCTACATGTGCCAGAAGACCTTACTAAATTGGAAGACTAAGAACATATGGAAAAATAAATGACCTCAAGGAATCTTAAAGGAGGATGATGCAAGAGAACTGGAGGTGGTGGCAGCATCTTATTAAAAATCTGTTCAACAATTCCCTTAATTATTCCAGACAAACAAAAACACACATACAGAGATCACAGCTTTGAATTACTCATGTAATTAATATCAAGTGAAAAAGAAAGCATTCTGTCTTGTTATAGGAGTGATTGACTACCTGTCTGTTTAAATATAATGTAATAAGAACACTAAAGGCCTCATTATGGATAGGAAAGAAGCAACCCTTTAACTTTTTGCAACCCTCCATCAGCAGTGTTCTGAATTCCTCTGCTACTGCTCTCCAGTGAAAGTAGTTTTCTCAATTATCAGCCAAAAAGAGAGGGGTGATATTAATGCTATCAAAAGTTCTCTTTCCTACCATTCATGTTATTTTGATATCCAACAATTGCAGCAATCAGTATTTGGTGCCTTGAGTTAAGGAAATTAGCATGCAATTAAAACAAGCAAAGAAAGAAACAACATTTATCTTCACATCAACCTGTAAAAAGGTCAGTTTGCTAATGTGTCAAACATAGCATGAGGAATACAGATGTGGATACTGCTCAGGTTACTATAAAATAATTAAATCCCTAGATTTGAAGACTGAATACAACCACCATATTCTCTGTGTATGATAATTTTTTCATTTTTTTACAATGCAATCATCAGATTATCTAATGTGTTATTCACAAAGAAATGAAGCAGAATCAGGTAAAAGATGTATGCTGCTTCTTGACTGTTTTGATGTAAATTTAATGAAAAACAGAACAGTACTTTCACATTAAGACAGAAATGGAAACAAAATCTCATCTGCAAGTGGAAATGTGAAAACTGCTCCTTTAGAAGGCTGGTGCTAGGTTCTCTTCTAGAGCCTACAAAATTGTAGTTCTTGTCACTGTGACTACTAATGGTGCGGCAAGCGATATACAGAATGTGTAAATTTACATCTGTTTGTAACTGAGTCTACCAGTAGGCGAATTTGCAGCATTTCTCAAACATTTAAAAAGGTCTGGTGGCAAGCACTGGGTAGCAACAGACACAGGAACAGGAGGACTCAAATGGAAAACTGATATATCACTAGAACTTCTGAGGCTTATGACAGTCTTCATTTCCTTACTTCTTGCTTTTCTCTTCCTCTACCTTTGGGTCCACTTGATAAAAAAATTCTAACATATCCTACCAAAATGGTTAGAACAGATCAACTATAAATATATCATGACCTAACTATAGGAAAGTGGCATGACTAAATAAAATTCAGCAGAGAGCATTGCCAATAAAATAACATTAGAGTAATAAACACCTATTACTTGCCTAGCATTTTACTTGTTCACTGTACTTAAAAAATCATTAATTTATTACTCAAGCAGAACACAGCTCCATTAACAACTCAGCATTCACTCGTCTATACCAATTCTGGAATAGCTACAGTGTTTACCAGTACTTGGAAGAAAAACTATGCTTTCAAGGGACAAGAAGATGTTCATCTATCAGCCAGCGAGTACTAAAAAAAGGAAGCTGTAATTTCTAAGACTGCCACCCATCAATCACTTCTCCTTTTGGTGACAATACTGAATTACTACAAAGAAGGGTTCACTGAGAAAAAAATTGTATATTATAAACTTTTAAAGTTTTATCGGCTGCAGACTCCATAACACAAGGGAAAAAATTGATGCCTTGAAAGAACAGTTCAAATTCCTATATTCTACTGTGAAATACTCTTTTTTTTTTTTAAACAGCAAACAGGATTTAATTGAATAGGACTTCAGAACAGACTACCCTCTTTTCCAAATCAATCTCTGTGATGAGAAAGAAGAAATATTAAAGTATATCTATAACGCAAGTTGAAATCTACGTGAGAGTAATTTACCTCGACATTCTTACTGACAGCAGATGGCAAAGAGTTGGGCTAGACAATCTGATCATATAGGATCATATCAGATGACAAAAAGTATTCACCAAGAATAATGAAAAAGGTAATTTATTCATATGTAACTTAACATATGAATATTATGTTTTACATAATTATATTTGCAAAATTATTAAAAGCTGCATGTCTAATTTCTGCTGCTTCAGATCGTAACGGTAATTACAGACTATTCTCATACAAGTACAATGCATGCTTAGCAACGTACAATACAGAAAGTGCAGACAGTCCCAAACACAAATGCAAACAGAAGTTTACAAAAGAACCTTTTTACTAAAAGCAGTAAGAATGTTACAAATTACCAGTCTCACCGTGCTCAGAAATACAGTCTAGTGAAGGGCTAACAGGAAACAAAGATTTAAGAAAGGAAGATAGATTCTGCGTGCCTGAGAAATTCATTCTGTACATTTAAAATAAAATTAGAATGGCATTTTGAAACTTGATGTAGATCCGATATTTTTTCATCTTCTTCTCATGAACTCTGTATTTTAGACATTGTGTGAAATAATAATCTGGTGCAATTTTTCATCACCAAACATCTGAGGATATAACAGCTATAGTTGAATACTGTATGACCATTACTAGAATTATCTTCATATGTTGATCAAGTTAATATAACTACTGAATTACTGCTGGTAAATAAATGAAGAAATATCACATGCACATGTTAATGATTAAAATATATCCTTCAAGTATGATATATATCTATTTTATGTGTCTGTATATATATGTATATGAGCTGTCGTGGGAGGCACTGACCAGGCCTGGGCACTGCCAGAGCAACTGCAGCACCAGGCTTGCTGGCATCAGATGGGACTCACCTTTCTCAAAGGGGAAAGAGGGTCTTTGCCCAGGAGCTGGCAGGGCTCATTGACAGAGCTTTAAACTAGGCTTGAAGGGAGAGGGGGATAATATCAGGCTTGCCTGTGACAAGCTGTGGGATGACACATGGTGACACGACACGGTTAGAGGGATGGGGTGCTAGCAAGCCTACAGAGGGTGGAAGCAAGGGCAGGTAGCCTGGGAGGAATACAGAGAAACTGTCCAAGCAGCCAGGGATCAGGTTAGGAAAGCTAAAGCCCTGATAGAATTAAATCTGGCCAGGGAGGTCAAGGGCAACAAGAAAAGCTTCTATAGGTACGTCTGTGATAAAAGGAAGACTAGGGAAAATATGGGCCCTCTCTGGAACGAAACAAGATGCCTGGTTACCCAGGATATGGAGAAGGCTGAGGTACTCAACGACTTTTTTCCCCTCAGTCTTCACCAGCAAGTGCTCAAGTCACACCACGCAAGCCTCAGAAGGCAAAGGCAGGGACTGGGAGAATGAAGAACTGCCCACTGTAGGAGAAGATCAGGTTCAAGACCTTCTAANATTCGACACTGTCCTGCACAACATCCAAGGAACTGGACAAATGGTTGCACTCAAAGAGTTGCAGTCAACAGCTCAATGTCCAAGTGGAGATCAGTGATGTGCGATGTTCTTTAAGGGACAGTATTGGGACCAATGCTGTTTAAAATCTTTGTTGGCAATATGGACAGCGGGATTGAGTACAACCTCAGCAAGTTTGCCGACAACACCGAGCTGTGTGGTGTGGTCAACATGCTGGAGGGAAGGGATGCCATTCAGAGGGATCGTGACAGGCTTAAGAGGTGGGCCCGGGCAAACTGCATGAAGTTCAACAAGGCCAAGTGCAAGGTCCTGCAGATGGGTTGGCGCAATCCCAAGCACAACTACAAGCTGGGTGGAGAATGGATTGAGAGCAGCCCTGAGGAGAAGGACTTGGGGGTGCTGGTGGACAAGAAGCTCAACATGAGCCAGCAATGAGCACCTGCAGCCCAGAAAGCCACCTGTATCTTGGGCTGCATCAAAAGAAGCATACTTTTTAAAATTCAGAAATCATAATGATCAGAAAATCCCAGTAGTTGTGTTAAATAAGAGGTTTGCCAGCAACATAAATCTATTGCTCAGTAAGGGTCTAAAAGAAGATATAATTATGAAGTCTGAATTATTTTGAACCCATTGCTAATATGACAAAGAACTGCAATCATAATCAGTTAAAAATGGAATGAATCTCATTTCTTGTACTGCAGAGTAAAATCATTCTCTAACTAATTCAATCTTTGACTACTCGATTGCTTTATTTACTAGTGCCAATATCAAAGCACAGTTATAAATTATGAATCATGCCATTTTCTTTTTGGAATAGAACTATTAATATTATCTGAAACACAACAAGCAACAAGTTAGAGAACTCAAAGCACACCACCATTCCTAAGCCTCAATACCCCCATCTGTGGTGTCCTGATTGCTTACCACTGCTATTACACAATCTTCCCACTGCTATTAGACAGCTCAAATTAAAGCCACAGGAAGCAGACTTTGCTATACTTCACATTTAAAATGAATGGACCAATGTCATCATCCCCTACCACATGCTGAGTTTATCACATCTGTCCGCTAATCTATTCAGAACTGAATGAAATTCAGGTTGGCAGTTGTACAGTGACCATTATAAAAACATGCTATGTAAATCATTCTATACACAATGCAGAATCATCACACCACAGGTTTTATTAAAAAACTAAAAGACTTTGAAAATCACATTCCTCTCAATTTATGAATGTACCTTCTCCATCTTTGTTTATGTTTGTGGGTACTGTTAGAGGTTGGAGCGGAATAATGATGTCATCCACATTGGTCCCATCTTCTGTATGCTTCTCAGAGACATGAGACAATAGTTCAGATTGATTTGGTGAAAATAAGTTACAAAGTTTACACATGAAGATGGAATTGATCCCTGAAAAATAAGTTTAAAAAGAGGAGTTAATATTTGCAAATTTAAGCTGTTTATTTATATCACCGCTAGTTACTGAGATTTCAGTTCAGCTAACACAATAACTATCAGTTAATTTAACACACTTAACAGACAGTAATGAGCCGAAATGAAGAATGTTACACCATTAAATCAAGACATTCATAATTGTGGGAATTGCACCTAAGAGGTTAAAAGCACAGGTGTCCGCTTATCTCTTATACAAACACTGTGGATGGACATCCGCAAGGCTGGTATGAGAAGCAGCCAAAGGAAGGAGTCTTACTGCAGCAAGATGGCCCTGCTTTGGCTACAGAATGTGGAATAAACAGATAGACAGTTTCTACGCAGAATTCTGAAGGCCACAGTGCCTGGAGTGAGACCTTTGGCTTCATTATCCGTGAAATGAATATTAAAGTTGACACCTCTAAATATGATAATGAGCTAAAAGGAGTACACACTAAACATACATGACTATAGTACTTGACTCTCCACCTAAATCATGTTAAACATCACCCTGGGAGGGAACAGCTAAGATTGAGGTGTAAAAGGATATTGAGGAAGTTACCCCTGGAGGGGCAAGAGAGGAAATTGAAGACTTCGAAGAGGCAGTTGATGGGCTGTGCTCCTTCTCCTCCTCCCAAGACAGGGACGCCTTCTTGGTAAGCAACTGCAATTTCATCCTTTCAGTGAGAATACCCGGGATAGTATTTTGCTATCATTATAATCAGTCATATATTATTGCTATTGCACTGAGTACATTTATCAACAGCCATTCCGAACTCTTTCAGATTGGTATAAATGAAAAATATTTTATCCTTTACAAAGTACCTCTGAAAGACAGAGAAGCTGGGCCACAAATCCTAATTTATGTTCATGGCCCTCACTGTTCTTTCCTACGTGTACTTAGTTTTTCTACTTACCTCACCTAAGCGAGTCTAAATCTCCAATTACCTGTTTAAGTGCTGGGAACAAGAGAAGGTTAGAAAGAATTAACTACCATAAAAGATAAAAGGAAAGTTTTCCTTCACTATAGTAATGTTTGTTAGAAAATAAATATATTTTATAATAAATGTATGCTTTAAGGTGTTATTTTTGCCTTAGCACATTACCACGAGCATATACTGTGAGAAAAAAATGTTAAGTGCTTGGTTTCAGGGGTCAGTATGCTTAGATGTGGCTCTGCCACCAATGAAAAAGTGGGGAGGAAGATCAAAACATCTGCAGCATTGTCAAACACAAAATGTTGCATCCTACGAGAGTCACAGTCACTGCTATGCAATCACATCATCTTCCTTTCTCCTTCCAGTCCTTCACTTCAGAGCTGTACAAACACAAAGTTTTTTTCTTCTTTTATCCCAATATTTGAAAAAACATCAGGCCTCATCTTGACCAAATTACATGGAGAAAAATGGGCAGGAAAAGGAGGAAAATTTAAGGACGGGGGAAATAAGTTTTGTTCTCAAAACAAGACACATCATATTGGTCTCAGAGGCAATATTAACATTTGATATTTTAAAAAAAATCTAGTATTTCATATGCTTTGAACTGCAAGTTCTATGAAAAATTCCTACTGATTAAAAAAACCAACAAACTAAAAACCTTCAAAGCAGCAGCAAATAAAGAATTTCATTAAAACCTTCCTTGATCGATGTTTTAAACACAAATTTTACAGAACTTTTTAGACAAATCTGTGTTGTTGGTTTTTTTAATCTGCAGGTACTAGGGGTGTGATGTGAAAGGAAAGCCACAAGAGACTAAATTAAAGAAGGATTAATATGAACCTAATAATTCAGAAAAATCCACCTGAAAAAAAAAAAGCTTGCAAACTTTTGGCAGAGAATTATTCAGAGGCCTTTGCTTTAACGGTTTGATTTTTCAATAGTCCCTGCTCCCTTCAGTGTCCGATAAAACCTAACAACAACGAGGAACCAATTTTAACAGCATGCTTGTTCTTCAGCTACATATATAAACTCCTGGCCCAGAGATTGGTTTCAATTGCTCCTCTCTCCTCCGCCTCCCTAAGGAAAATTAGGGACTTACACTCACTGGAATCAAACTGGAACAACCAATGCTCTTTGAGGTATAAACCACCGACTAGCTGGATAAGTACAGAAATAAAGCGATATTTTGTGAACTTTGGGATGAGTCTGGCGGGAAGAGAACAGGGAAATTATATTTTGGGAACTGTTTTCAAGACAATCCCAAGCAAAGATCACTACCTCTATTCAACATTATTCCGCTGTCTTCATGACACACTAATTATATGGTTCACCTCACTCAAGAAAAATACGTCTTTAAGGTGTTCTGAATGTTAAGAACCGCAGAGCTGGCTCTCTTTTACACTTATTTGCACCTGAAACCGTAACAAAAGCATCCTCATCTTCAGAAATAATACAACTACCTCAAAACTAAAAAGCAGAGAATGCCTTCATCTCATGTTTTAAAACATCTCTGAAAAATCACTCAAATACTGTTCCTGGTGTTTGAAATATACTCTCTATCACACACACAAGCAGCTATGTGAAATGTATAATATACTCAACGTGTTCTTAGGAACGCAGTAGGGTTCGTTCTCAGGCATTCTGCTGTCTCAAGCACACACACATTTCTATTTTGATTGCAGTATGTTTATAATGCAAATGTTCCTTTGAATCTGTTCCTTTGAACTAGTTCTGCTCTAGTTAGTATTATTTGTTTTTTTACAAAAGGGAATGAAGTCTGTCATTGACCCAGTGGATGACAACTGTTCTCTCTAAATGTAAATGCACATCTAAGATTCACACTACAAAGCCTATGAGCATTTTTCCAAAGGTTTAACTAACACTGAACATTGCAATTCCATGATTTAGCTGACACTTCTATTTTGAGGTTTTATTTGCCACTGTTTCTGCTTCCTGATCTGCCAGTTGTTTTCCCTAAAAGTTCAGGCTCACTGCTTTGTGTCTCCTGTCTCCTCCTCCAACAGTTTTCATCAGTCCTCACACACCACCTTATCTCTCACTCCTCCCAGTGAGGACTTGGAGAGAGGCAGATGAGCAAAAAGACTCCCCAAAAGTCTGTTTGGTTGTTTAAAGTGACCGATTACACAAACACCTGTTTAAGTTTTTTTTTTTTCTGAGAAGCTTTCAGGATTCACACAAAGTAATAAAACCATGCGAAATCATCAAACAGACTAGGTGGCAGGGAACAGTGTGCGTGCTTGTGAAGGCGCAGAAAGCATCAGGAGAATATGCACGTGCTTTGCTCAGAGGTGAGATGGAAACAAAACTGAGTAAAGAAATTATTTTAGGAAGAATGACTGGAAAAGGAGGTCATAAAGCAGAGGATAAACCATGCTGATCACGGTCCTAAACAACTAGATTAGGAGTAAGCAAATCATAATTGATTAACCAGTTACTAATTAGGTGGTATAGCAAAAGAGCAAGGAATTATAGTCAATTAAGTGTAAAAATCAAATAAGCAATAACTTAATTAACTATGCAGGGAATCAATGATTAATTAATGAATAATTAATTATATAGGAAATCAACAGAGCAATTAATTAGACAGCAATTAAATATGCAGAGAAAGAATGGAACAGTAATCAAGTATGCAGGTAAACAAACAACAGGAATTTCAGCCAAAACCAATTTGGAACATTCCGTTCACTGAACATGCTTTGTGTTAATTCATTATCTTCAGTTTGCCCATATAAACTGTGCTAAGTGTACATTGAAATAAATAATACCCGTCATTTTCTTCTTAAATGGCAAAGTAGAAAATTAAGCTATAATGTAAGTGAAGTAATTTCAATTTTTTTTTCCTAATTCTTCCGAAGATCTCAGCATATTTCTTAATTAGTCTTTTTTTTTTTTTTTCCTTTATGCATGCATACAGCATGGGGAGATTAACAAATGGACTACCAAAAGCAAATAGCAAATTGCAGACTAGGAGGAAGCAGGTTCCCTTATTCCCAATCCCCTTCACGAAGTGTAAAACAGTACCTGTGCTGTTTTGCTTTACAGTTGGTGTGGGGGAGAGAAAGGAACAGAAAGCACTTCTCTTAGAAAAATCACTGAAATCAACAGTATTTAAGGGAATCAGGTAATATATTATTGCCACATATACTTTCAGTCATTGTATGAAAAAACCTAGTCCAGAGTTAATTTTAACAAATCAAAACCTTTCATTTTGCATAAAAGGTAGGCTGGGGGTTGGGTATTGTTTTATTTTTAAGTAACTATTATCACAAGAAACACAGAGGCAAGGAATCAAATCTGTATTTATATGCCATAAATCATTCTAATACATCCAAAACTTTTCACCGCTCTTTTCAATGTAGGCAATAGTTTAAAACTTCTATAATAGCATTTGAAGTTCTGCAACTGTTAAAAGGAACTAGATCTCTGGAGTTAAATACAAAAATAAAAATTCACTGGCTATTTATGGGCCTGTGGAGTAACAAAGTCAATAGTACTCATACTTATGCACCTGGTCAACCTTCCTACAAGACAGAGCAATAAAGCTCAGAATATATGAATAACAACTTACTTCCTTCTAAACTTACAACGAACAGAGCTGAAACAAACCTTGCTGTCTCATCGCCATCAAATCCTTAACAAGAAGAACTTTCTGCAATTAAAAATCTTATACATCATTCTTAGACTAGGCCTTTATCTTGTTGGGTTTTTTTTTAATGACAATTAAGTATTTGTGATTATATTACAATTAGTAATGCTGATAGTGAGAGTGAGAAAAATAAAGTACGTTAAATCTAAAAGATTTCCTCCCATCTTCAGCATATGTAATATAAACTTTATTTTCAGTTTAGTAACTCCTTTATCTCTCAAGTTATACTAGTGCTTGTTTCCAATTCTTTTCCCTCCACTTCCTGCCATGCATTTTTAACCTTTCCCTTTCTCTCTCCTGCATCTCTTACGCCATGCTCTCTACCAGACTCTCTTCTCTCTCCCTGTTCCTTTACTAAGTACTTTCAAGCTTTCAACATAACTACTCGTGTTAACTTGTGCTTCTATTTCCAACCTCCCTTCTTCTTGCAGCTACAAGAACTTTGCCTCTTTCTGTTCAGGTCTGGTTTGAATCCAACAGTACTTGTTCTTAGCTTAAAATCTTAAAGCTAAACATAACTTCCAGGTTTCACAAGATTTAGACAGGTCAGATCTAAAGTTACCACAGTCTTCATTGGGCATATTATACTGTACAGCTACCAGACAATGTCTTACTGAATACTGCCAGAAGAATCAAGTATTCTTAACTCAGATTAAGTGAGAAACTGTATCTTTATTTCTAGCATGAACACTCAGTTACACCATAGAGAAAACCACCATGTCTCTTCTCCAGCAGTCTCAAGTGCAATAAAAAGTGGGCACAACTCTTCCTGTAAAGACACAATTTAAGCCACTGATTTGCCATTTTCTACCCCAGCAAAGCAGCTAGAGGATCTCCATGTACTTAGCCACAGATGTCCCTCACATGCTCGAACTTAAACTCCCTTTGCTTCTATCGTCCTATCCACAAGCACATCAAGGTTTGCAAAGAAAGGCCCTGTGGTGGTGTTAGTTGCTTTACAGAACCTGCTGGAATTATTAGAAACAGAAACACATGCCTTCAGCTCAGAATCATGTCCTCAGGTCTATTCTCCTTCTCCCAGTTCCACAACACTGAATTCTGCTCCTGAAGGACTGTACATTTCCCATTTGCTGCTGGTCACTTAACTCCCTGCTCCAGTTCACTGGGCAGCTCAGCATGAGCTAACAGGGAGCACGCAGCAGCCCAGGCACTCCATCACTTCACCTGATGTGCGGGTCCACAGGACTGCTTACTCTTCACCACTCAGGTTTTCCAGCTTGGAGTAAGTCACACCATAGCAAACAGCACTTGTTGCAAATTCAATTACTAGGTGAAAAGTTTGTNGTCTCCTTCTCCAGTGTCTGGCTGCATTTCCCATTTGCTGCTGGTCACTTACCTCCCTGCTCCAGTTCACTGGGCAGCTCAGCATGAGCTAACAGGGAGCACGCAGCAGCCCAGGCACTCCATCACTTCACCTGATGTGCGGGTCCACAGGACTGCTTACTCTTCACCACTCAGGTTTTCCAGCTTGGAGTAAGTCACACCATAGCAAACAGCACTTGTTGCAAATTCAATTACTAGGTGAAAAGTTTGTTTTGTTTTTTTTTTAACGTTCTCTGTATGACAGCTCTTAAAAACAACTGTATGAAAGTCCTCCTGTTCTGCATCCAAGGGTACAGCCAGGAAACAGAAGGTAGTGAGCCAAGAACCAGATGAAAAACATCAACTTCTTAAATAACATTTTAGCCTCTTTTATCATTTATAATGGTATGTGGATAGCCTTCATTAAGGCTATGTGATCAAGGGCATTTTCAATGCAAAGGAGGTCAATAAGTTAATGGGATAAATGATGAACAAGAATACACAGAGACACAAACCTGGCAGACAAGAGATAGCAGACAATGCCAAGGACCAAAAGTCTCAAGTTACAAATTGATGGGACACCAAGAAATCGCAGGCACAGCTTTGGAGAAGACCACTTGAACTTTGTAACTGGCAAGCAAAGGGAAACCAGAAGAACAGGAAGATTTGGGATACTTTAGGAGTGTCTGTGGAACTGTGCATATTTTGTTTACATGGCAAGGTTTTGGTAGCGGAGGGGAGGCTGCAGGAGTGCCTTCTGTGAGAAGACACCAGGAGCTGCCTCAATGTCAGAGCAAGCCAATTCTAGCCGGCTCCAAGATGGACCCACCACTGCCCAAAGCTGAGGCCATCAGTGACACTGGTAGTGTCTCTGTGATAACATATTTAGGAAAGCATAAAAAAATGTTGCACAGCAGATGGGAGAGAGGAGTGAGAATACGTGAGAGGAACAACTCTGCAGACACCAAGGTCAGTGAAGAATGAGGAGGAGCTCCAGACGCTGGAGCAGAGATTCCCCTGCAGCCTGTGGAAAAGACCATGGTGAGGCAGGCTGTCCCCCTGCAACCTGTGAAGATTAACAGTGAAGCAGATATCCACCTGTAGCCTGTAGAGGACCCCATGCCAGAGCAGGTTGATGTGCCCTGAAGGAAGCTGCAATACATGGAGAGAAGCCTATGCTGGAGCAGGCTTCTGGCAGGAGCTGTGGCCCGTGGAAGGGAGCCCGCACAGAAGCAGGTTTGCTGGCAGGAGCCGTGGCCCAGTGGGTGACCCACAATGGAG
>VXBL01006815.1:0-20634 GCA_013400195.1 Aramus guarauna
CCAGAGCCAGGACAGTAATGAAAGCTGGCTCTCCCAGAACTGCCTTCATGACAGTTCCTCTTGTTAGTGGGGCAATGTTTTACAGGTTCTTTTAGTCAAGCAGTTTCAGTCTACCATCATACGACTGCTCGATGCTTTATCCATCTCCTTTGTTAGGATGAAATGTGATTAGTGAACCTGTTACAATGCTACTTTATTGGTAAAGTCCTTGGGGTCTGGAGGGACTAAGAGTGAAAAGGCCATGTTGTTTGACTGCTGACAGAAGAGCAAGTCAACTTTCTGGTCACCTTCAGTCATGGCTTTACTGCTTGACTTCACTAAAAGCTTAACTGCAAGCTGTATAGCTTCCTTTTGACTAAATTCACAGATGAAAAATAGTACCAATATCTTTGTCATAAGGTTGTTCTGACTCCAGACTGAATTAGCTTTGGGTACCAAAAGCTACCTGGCTTCTGCTAGCTTCCTGGGCTGCTCCAGAGCATGGGCTTCCACTGGCAGTGAGTTTGAGGGTGATGCTGTACTGCAGCCAGCCTTTGGGGTGGGAAATTGGTGGGAATTTTACCACAGTCTGCAGTGGGATTAGTCAAACCAACAGTGAAAATCCTCTCTGCAAAGTGGATTCTGATACGGTGTTATCTTTACAAGAAACAAAATAGAGAAGGATTGTAGACAACAAGTTAGGAAACGTAATGCTGGATTAAAAAAAAATACCACTGTTTTTTGATATGTGTAAGTCCATAGATAGACCACCCTCAAAGTATTTAAAATGTTTTAAATAGCAAAAGTTCTGGACTGTAATGATAGACATCCAATGTACAAGCTAGTTTAATAAAGGGCAAGAAGCAACAGCAAAATTAGTTATGCTTCAAATAAAGGAAGTTTCAATGTCTGCGGGAGAAAATAAAAATCATGTACACTTAGTGTGAAGTAATGTGGGTAGGAAAACTGCTTTGAATGGCAATGAAATCTTTGATTCCAGTCTTGAAACACTTACGCAAGAACTTGAAGTATTAGAAAGGGCAAAAAGCAGGTCAGTTTGTCTTGAATTTTAGAAGTTTCTTTTACATCCCTTCATCAAAGCAGTGTTCAAAGAGTGGCTACCTAAGTTACATGAGGTTTAAATGGATGTTTATGAACCTTATAAACAAAAAAATGCCCTTCCAACTGTGGAACTGTGAATCCATTACACCTGGATTCTTTTTCTGATTTTGTTCGTTTAACTTTGGTGAACTGCATAATTTTTCTGAGCCTTGCTTTATTCATCTGTAAGAGATACTTAGAAGCATTGTGGGAAAAAGTTGATTGTGTGTCTATATGTGCCTTCCAGTCCCTTTTATTTACCAAATGAAATTTGCCCAGAGAATCATGGTATTTTGATTCTTGTTTCCATTCTGAAGGCAAGGAAAACCATCTTTGTAAGGCTTTCTCATGGAAACAAATTTAAAAAAAAAAATAGATTGAAATACAGTTGAATGAAATGAGATATGATTGTAATAAGTACATACTTAGATTTTGTTTTGAATTTTTTGGCATGAACCTAAAATTTATCTGCTATACAAATCAAGTATTTAAATCTTATCTAAATTGGTTGAGAATGTTAAAATACATTGTCCAGACCCTTTTCTTGACAAGGAATTAAACAAGTTCTCAGCCTTCTGCAAAATGTTATGATAGTAAGAAAACAGAATTTTTCAACAACCAGTTCCTCTTCTTATCTTTCACTAAGTAGATAACTGACCACATCTTAATTATATACATCCAAAAGAGAAGCAGTTTCATTAAGAGTAGTTATGTAAGTTACATGAAATAAAAAAGAGCTTTGCTTAGGATGAGCCAAGGCCCTAGTAAATTTGAGATATTTTTAAATATAGAATGACAAAGTGCGTGAGATGATTAGTAAAAGATGATGGAAAGGGTTCCTGGTTTGCTAAAGCCGCCTACAGCTTGTTTCAACAAGTAAACTAAGGTTCTGATCAATTGTAGTAATGACTACATGGTGAATTTCTTTATTAAAGCCAAAGGTATCCAGTGTCTGATTTTTCAGCTTTGGTAGTTACACCCTGCTTAAATGCCACCTTAAAATTTTAATTGTATACACTGTTATTCACTTCCTGCTCTATTGAATTACATATAACTTCACCTGATGCATTGAAGTTGGGACCCCATCCTCCTTTTTTGTTTTTGGTTTTGGTTTTTTTTTGCGTATGACTTTTGAAACCAGGAGGACTATGAAAGCTGACTGGTAGGACCAACTCTTCATCTTGGAAGTGATTGGACTTTTTTTTGATGAAGGGAGCTTCAATTGCACTGTACATATACTGTGTGCACAATGCACTATATCAGTAGAACTATAATTTTACCTTTGATCATTCTTACATGAAAAGACTTTCTTGTTGATAAGTTCAGCCTGTTTTTGTAGGATAAGGTATTATGCAAAGTGAGCATGTACAAGGAAGTTACACTCTTGGAAAATGTTTGGGGGGTTGTTGGGTAGATTGTTTTGTTGTTGTTGTTGTTGTTTTGTTTGTTTGTTTGTTTTGGTTTGTTTTTTTGTTGTTGTTGTTGTTGTTGGTTGGGTTTTTTTTAGTTTGACCTTCCTACTCAGGGTAAAGCAGAAATTGGAACATAAAAGCTTGAATTTCAGTATGGATGCTTTCAAACTTCCTCATGTGAGGAAAAAAAATTGCTATAAAATAAATGGAAAACTCTTGTCCAGCTGTTGCATATTCTTTTCAGACTGTACAAACAGTGCCCTTCTTAACTATAGCACTGCAGTTTCTAGAGTTTATATGCACATTCTTATTTTATTGTCCAATTAAAATTTGTAATTATTCATTCTATTAAGGAACAGCAACAAATAAAAATCTTGTAACATGCTGAAATTCATGTTGAATGCATTTGCACCAGTCAGTGGAACGGTGTTTACAGTAAAAGTAACTGTGATACTTCATATAGCATAGAATCAGGGGCTCTATGATGTTGTTTTATTTTTCTGCTCTATCAAAACTCTGCTGTTTCTGGTGTGGGACAATTTTCTTCTTTTGGTAGGAAATAAAAATGTTCCAAATGTAAGGTCATGTACAGTCAGTTCTTGATGAGGATAGACTCATTTTGGGGATTCCTAAAAAATACATTGATTTCTTTCTTGCTAATCATACTTGGGCTCTTTCTCTCTCACAAAATAATTTCTGCTTCTTCTCTCTGAGATAATTTTTGTTGGAGCATGTAGAGCTTTCATAGACACTGCTCTATCACTTCACCCGTGACTGAAAATGCACAGATAAATGAAGGATGGGGAGCGTGGCCTCTCCATCATGCTCAAAAGGGAGTTCTTCAATTTTAAATATGTAAAGGAGATTTGGAGGCAGGCAAGGAGCTGGTCTGGAAAGGTTCAGTAATGTCTGACTGCACAAGGAACATTTTGTGGCCACCATTTTATTATGCTGTGGTCCTCATAAATTAATCATATCTTGCAAGTTGATGCCTTGCTCTTAGAAGAGCAAGTGTATATGCGAATAGTCTTCCAGAGCACTGATATGATTCAGAGAACATACAAGGATTTGCAAAACTTTTTGCAAACTTGCAAAAGTCCCCCTCTTGGGGAACTACTGCAGTTCTAATGGCTCTTGTCAAACCTTATGAAGTTCAGCAAGGACAAGTGTAAGGCCTGTGAAAACATAATTCAAGAGAGCAGCACAGACTGGGATCCACCTGAGTGGAGAGCTGCTCTGTGGAAAGGGATCTGGGGGTCCTGGTGGACAGCAAGCTCAAAGTGAGTGAGCACTGTGCTGCAGCGGCAAAGCAAGCCAACAGGATGCTCAGTTGCATCAACAAGGACATCACCAGCAGAGATAAAGAAGTCATTATTCCACTCTACTCAGTGCCAGTCCCATCTGGAATACTGTGTTCAGTTTAGGTCCTCACTACGCAAAAAAGGTGTGGACAGGCTGGAGAGGGTCCAGAGGAGTGCCACCAGGATGATCAAAGGACTGGGAAGCCTGTCATATGAGGAAAGGTGAAGAGAACTGGGTTTGTTCAGCCTTGAGAAAAGAAGGCTTAGGGGTGACCTCATCACCATGTTCCAGTACTTACAGGGTGGCTACAAAGAAGATGGAGACTCCCTTTTTACAAGGACTTACATGGAAAAGATGAGGAGTAACAGATGCAAGTTACTCCTGGGGAGATTCCAGCTGGACTCCAGAGAAAAAATTTTCACAATGAGAACAATCAGCCATTGGAATAATTTACCCAGGGAAGTGGTGAATTCCTCAACACTCAACACTGGGCACTTTTAAGATTTGACTGGACGAGGTGCTGGGCCATCTTGTGTAGACAATGCTTTTGTTTAGACAGAGCTTTTGCCAAGAAAGGTTAGACCAGATGATCCTTGAAGTACTTTCCAATCTGGTATTCTGTGATTCTATGAAACTACGTTTCCTTTGTGGCTTAGGAAAAAGGAAAATCATTGTGAAACCAGACTTGTGGAGTCCTTTCTCATCCTTTGTCTTCAACTCTGGTGCTAGTAGTCAGGTTATTCTGGCTTAATGAGCTCATCAGCTCAAACAAACTACCTAAGAGTATGTCTGTGTGTGGTTTTTTTGCTTGCTCTAACAGCAAACTAAAATGTTTTAGCTTAAATCATCCTGAAGAGACTTTAAGGGATTCAAGTTTACATTGTGAATGCACAAAGTTGTAAGGCTAGTTATGGGTTGGGTGGAAATGTTAAGCAAAAGTAACATTGTTTGCAATGGCATATCTATATTCTAGTATGACATTATCAATTTAAGATACAAGAATCTGAACTCATTTGGCCTCTTTGGTCATGTGTACATTTTATTTTTAGAATGTAGTTTTATATTTTGTGAAGTTTTATCACAGATTAAATACTAAATTGAAGAAACTCAAGAGGACATGTTCCTTGTAATTTCTTTATGCTTAGTAGATGACCCTTCAGTATTTCCTAAGAAATATTTTCTTTTGCTTGTGTAATGGTTTAACCTGAAGAGTGCTGATTATAAGAAAATGAAAATGAGAAATGACCTAAAAAACTCAGGAATTTTTCAATCTTAGTGTTGTACTGTTCCTGCATAGCATATGTGGTTCAGCATGATTTCCTGAAATATTAGATGGAAGTAGGATCAGTCATTAAAAAAAATCAATGATTTCAGGAATTTCTGATAAAATCTTTCTTCTGTTTCAGTTGAGAGATTGCCACATTATGGATCATTTCTTGGAAATAACTGAGGTTCTTCAGGATATATTATCTTTTCTGTTACACTTGAACAACTCTGTCTCTTCCCCATTAGGTCTCTCATGTTTAATATGTAAACAGGGCATTGTTCAGGGTAAAATGGAGCATATTTTGGCTCATGGTACCTCATTATCACATGAAAAAAAAGTAAAGCTTGGTTTGTCAGAGGCCAGCTGGAGAACCCTGCAAAAAGTTAGAAAACACAGGTGTTTTGTAATGCAAACTGACAAGATACAGAAGTCAACTAGGCCATTTTCACAATTTAACTCAAGGGTACAGGTTAGAAAGCAGGGGAGAATTATTTGTTTTCTTACAATATATTCAGCATGAATTATATAAGGGGAAGAACTCCAGACATACCATGCCAAACTTCAATGTTTTTTATTTCTGATGTTATTCAGAGAACAAGTGTGGCTGGTCTAAAATAGGGAACCTGTCAGAAAATTGTATTAGTTGGCTTGATTTTTTTTTTTCTTTTACCATGTGATTACTTTAGATGTTAGAAAATATTTAGCGATATTTTAAACTTGAGAGAATATTGAACATATCCAATGAAGATCTTCCTCCAAATTGTTTCCCTTCCATATTCTAATTTTACATCTTTCCCAGTGGCAATTAAGCACTTCCTTATCTGAAAAAAAAAACAACAAACCCAAACCCAAACCAACAAACACCCAACCCCCCAAAAACCTAAACCACCAAAAAATAAAATAAAAAAAACAAAACTCACATAACAAAACCAACAAAATACTCTGTACTGGGAGGCTCAAAATGAGAGAGAATCAAAATAAAGTTCTCAGAATCCCATACATGTAAATAGGTAGCTGTATTTTTTACAACTTCCAGAAAGAAAATTTAACATGGACTGGGTGATATGCAGATTAAAGATCATAAAAAAAAATTCTGTTACTACATTTTCCATGAAAAATGAGGTGTTTGAGTGAGATAAGTTTTTGTGGTTTTTTTGTTTTGTTCTGGTTTTTGTTTGTTTGTTTTTTCCTTTTCAGGACTTGGCTACAGACTGAAATACGCACATTTGCAAACTGAGATATTTAAGGCAAAAATTAATTAGATGATAAATAACTGGTTTATTCTGTGATCTGGGAAGACAACTAATTTGAATAATACATAGGGCACTTCCAGGAGACTGTAGATGACTTGGATTTGCGATCATTTTGCTGTATAAATACATTAGCTTACCGTGTCAAAGAGGCTTGGCAATCACCATGCATGCCACTCGCTCACTGCACCATGGCTTCTCCATTTCATATCAACCTAAGTTTCCTGAAAAGCCCCTTTTCTGAGAGCGGCTGCGCGTACGTTGTTTGACAGAATGGTCTGGGCTGAAGCAGGCAGGCAGACACAAGCAGGACACCTGCAGTAGGAGATCTGAAGTGAGGCTTTGGGTGAGATGGAAAGGAACAATTTTTCCATATTCAAATAGTTGTATTTTGTCCTAACCTTCATGGGACAGTTAAATAACAAACATAATTGTTGAGATGGAAAGTCTTTATTGCCCCACATTTTTTATTTTAAGGTGAGGAGGAAGGACTTCAATCCCCAAGCTCTGCCTGCATAGAGGGAAGGGTTCTTGGGGGTATGTGCACACTTTAGGGACTATATAGTTTAGTCAGGGATCCCAGTTCTCATCTGAGGATGTAGGCACAAGAAACAACCAGTATGTCCAGCAAGGTCTCATAACTCCTGTATGTGGTCAATAATAAGAATATTTTCAACCAAAACATTTTGCATTCTTAGCAAAGAATAAATAATCTTTAAATTAATTGCACAGATTCAGTGAAAGCATTTCCTCATTTTGTCACAATTAGACTATGTTAACTCAGTGCAACTTAACCTTTCATAACAAAATGTAGCTGGATGGAACTAAACAAATCATTTTCATTGAGTATTTCAACAGGTAAAGCAATCAAATTAGGACAATCTGTAGCAAGGAGCACTCTGGACAGAACCTGTGCAGTGCTAAGGGACATCCTTACTCACAGGAGTGAGAGCGTTTTGTTTGAAGAATCAGTGTTATGGCCTGAGAGGTCTGTGTTTTGTGTGATGGCTGTGGGGTCTCCTTTTGTTTTCCTGAGTGTGATTTGGCACATCAGACTCACAGCTCCTCTAATTGATCTCTCTCCCAAGAGATCGGTTCTGGTCAGCAGATTGTGTAGAAGTAAAACTGAAGTATTGTGGTCACTTTCAGAAGGGGCCTGTCTCTCTCAATTAAAATAGATTATAAACTTAAGATATTTTTCAACTTTTCTTAATTTTTCATTCATTGTATACCAGAAAAATGGCAGGACTGTCCTGCCAGTGCCTAGCTGCCTCAGTCTGACATTATGTGCTTTGCTGGATCAGTCCAGACCAACCTGTTCTTCATGCCTTCCCACATGCTCTTCCATTCTTTGCCTACAATCTTGCAGGTCCTCCTCAGTATTTACCAGTTTCCAGTTCTGCTTCAGCACTTGGCTGTGGTTTTGGATATGGATTAACTTACAGAACTGAGAAAGGTACCACAGATTTATCTAGTGCAAAAAAAAAAAAAGGTTCTTAGTTTGTAGCCTTGTTACCTGGAATTATTTAAAAGAAAAATTAATCCAGCCAAGGGTCTCAGACACTGTTACAGTCACATGTATGTTAAACAAAGAAACCCCTCCTTGCAAATAAACTGGTGAACTTTATGTGTCTTTCAGTCCCTTTTATTTATGAAATTAAATTTCCCCTTTTCTTCCCACCAACTTGTTAAGAGTATGAAACATGTCCACTTAATTTATTCCACACTTCATTTGTTCTGGCGGAACAAACAGAATTTGTATTGAATTTCCCTGGAAGTTTTCAGAAAAGCTGCTTTCAGCTCAACTAGTAGCAAGGCTCAACAATGCCGATGGCTGATGCTAGTTCAGAACATGTCTGCAGGTACTTGAGACTGTTACTGGAAATGTGAAAGGTCTGACCTAAATGTAACTCCCAGAAGCTCTCAGCCTCTCTTGTTCTGCTCATCTTTCTCCAGAAGTCTAAGACAATTCAAAACGGTGAAAAGAAAAGCATCTCTGAATGTAACTATTAATTTTCCAATTAAATCTTAATCTATAAAATCAGATAAAATCAGTCAACTTTATCACAAAGTTCAGATATGCTATTCATGAATTTGAGCAAGTAACAGTCACAATTGCAATTGTCTGAAAAATCAATGAATTAAGTGGAAAATAGAGATCTGTCCATTAGCTAAGACATCAGATAAATGCAGTCAATAGTCATGTAATGAAAGTAACACAGCATGAAGACAGATCTGTAAAGTACTAACCTCTAGAGAAGACACTTTTCCATTTAATGCTAAACCTTTTGCAGGAATATTTACAGCAAAATGATTGAATTAATTAAAAAATTTTAACATCAAACCCAAACTTGTTTACATACAAGTACTTGAAGCATATTTAGACTCCTGGATCTCTATATGCTGAATATGATATGGTTGATGTGGCCCCTCTCAATTTACTTGCTTATTGATACAGTAGCAGTTAGCAGATTTCACTTCCTCCTGTAAAGTACAGCATGGCCTTTGCCGGATCTTTTCACTGTCAGATGCCTGGCAATTTTGAAAGTAGGAATTGCGTAGCTTATAAGTTTAGGAAATGGTGACAGATATCTTTTTCATAAGAACTTGTCTGTGTGTGCTCAAATTCAAACACATGCTTAGAACTTCAAAAGTGTCAGAGAAAATGGTAATGGGTGATATTCCACCCTGTAGGAAAACAGGAAAAAGATAGAAATAGTTCCTTAAAATCTGAGGAAAGATTCATTCCTTGATTTGCATAGTCTTTGGATGTTTGTGGTAGCAGGCAGTGGTTCAGGGAGTATGCTGACATCATCTGTTCATGACTCACCTTATGTTGATGGCACCATCTTGGGTGCTCAGGCTGGTTGACTCATTGCTTCATCTTCTCTTTCCACAGGATCAGACTCAAAAGGCAGGTATCACTTTTTCTTGTTGCTGCAATTGCCTGAGAAACAGCACCATCTTCTGCCTTCAGCTTAACCTTTAACGTTGGGATTCTGACTTGTACTGCCCTGTAGCACCTCCCCTCAAGGTCTCCTCAATGAATCAGGAGGTGCAGACACCTACAGCTCTCCTCTTTCCCCCAGTTCAGTCTGCTTGTCCTCATAACTGGCAAGCATGACCCTTGTCAGTTGGGAAACTGCCCTGAATCTGGCAGTTCCTTTTCAACATCCCCTGTCACAGGCACAAGCAATGTAGATTCCAAAAATAAACAAGGAGTGGGATAAACAGGAGGTGAAGTTACGGAAGCTGCCTCAGCCCCCACTTCTTGGTAACAGCTAGAGGTACCACTTGACACCAATGCGTGGTCATTTTCCCTCGCCCACACTCTTACATTTGAGGGTCTTGACGTGTTCATGAGTGTGACTGAAGGTCCAGTCAATGGTCGCTGTTCCTTATCCATGCTTCTACATCTCCATACATTTCCATATACCCTCTTAAATACCTCCTAAAATAAATGTAGATGCATTCTGGGAACTGTCACATCATTCTTTTACCAGGCAAAAAATTAGAGAATTAATCATTTGTAGCTTTAGGCAGTGCAGGGATATAGAGTCACTCCTATCAATTGCTAACCAAGAAACAAAGTGCTAATTTAAATTCCTAGTAATATAAAATTCATACAAGGTAAATAAAATTAAAATGTATGTAAACACATAGTATGACTCTTTCCTTACGTTCTGTAGATCATGAGTCTGATGGTAGGTTAAGATTTCTGCAAATGCACCTCAGTTATTGAATGGGTTTTGCATGAGAAGAGCACAAAATACTAAAATGTTATTTAAAACATTACTGTATTCCTAATACAGTCAGAATGTAACAATCTGGTGTGTTAAATGAAATGCTTCAGAGATGAATGTGTGCAAGATGCCAAAAATTTCCTGTGGATTTTTGGTTGCAGGATATATGCTCATCTTTTAAAACTTTATGCCCTTCTAAACTGGCTGAAAATTACTGTCCTGAATTGCTAGTCAGTCCAGAAAGCTGGCCACTAAAAATAATTAACGCAGTGCCCACAGTTTTAGCCCTGTTTAGAAAGTAAATTATTTCTCATTTCTGCAAGTTATTTTACATTACTGTCATTTTGTTAGCAGCTGAATGCAAAAAGATTTTAAGTTATTGATCTTTTTTGACATTAAGAATCAGCCATCTATTTGTTTAATTTGGTGAAAAATAATTTCTTCCATCTCTAGCAATGATACCTATGTCATGGTTCAGTGCTGCTGTGATCATCCATCACAGGAAGAAAGAAACATTCTCTTTTGAAAATTTCAAAACCTCAGGCATCTTCAATCACTTTTCATTCTTTAAAGATCCTCCCCTGAGGCTTCTGATGCTACCAAGTAGCATGTCAAGCCCCCACAGTGGGCTATTATTATCTTTTATTCTGAAATTATTAACTTTTATTCTGAAATTATTAAACTGGTTTTAAGTGACTTATGACATATAATCATTCAAGACAGTAGCATTTACATTATGTTGATGTTTCCAGCTAAAAGGAATCAATCAAAGGCTATTTTATCTGCTGACCTGATCCAGCAGCCTGAACAGAAGTGGGATTAGGGTGCAAAGAGCAGAGATGTTTAAGGAAGGGGTTCATCCATGCTGTTTGTACCCACTAATGAGGCCCATGAAATCCCAGCACGTTGCAGATGTCTGGAATCGGCCCCTGCCATTTTGCAAGTTAGCATCAAAGGCAGGCTGGGCTCTGTAACCACTTGAATTTTACACTGAGACAGGCAGGTGGGACTGAGCCATAGAGGGCAGACTATACTTCCTTTTCCCACAGATTTAAGATACACTTCTCTTTTTTTTCCCCTTTAATTGGCTCCTTTTCAGAACTGATTTAGAAGCAAAGGACTGCAGCTGACCTGGGTGTGACTAATTGGAATTGGGTCGTCCCACCTCTAATTCATTTCCTTCCTAAGGTCAAGATGTAGCGATAAGCTCCATGAAAGGTAAAGGTCTGCGATGTGCTGCTGAACTGGAGGGCATGGCTGCCAACCCGGCTTCTCCTTTCTCTGGTACACCCGTTACCACCCCCGCTTAGTTTTTAACAGTGACTGAATACATCTTTATGGAGGTCATTACTAATATGAAGTCTGGGAAAGAAGACAGTAAACAAAATTTGATCAGGAGGTATGGGATGAACACCTACTTTACCAAATGCATTGTTACAGTACATAAGAGGCGGTGGGAAAAAATAGATCATACAGAAATGCTCATGAAAATTATGTTTCCTTTTTTGGTCCACTCAGAGGAGATGTAAATATCCTGATGTGTTGCTTGGTTCCAGAGTTTAGAATAATCTTTTCAAACTCTGTCTTGTGACAATCTGTTTTTTTTAATTTCAAAGAGAGAACACATTGTCAGTCTGGCCATTACCCTGAACATGATAGTGTAACTAAATCAGTAGTCCTGGTTGAAGACCTTTTTTAACATTGGATGACCATAAACTGTTCCTACTGATAAAATCGTATGTTTACTCCACTGTTTTACAACAGACATATATTGATTCCCAGGTACTCATGGCCCATCTACAAAGTCGGGTCTCTAGAAATCAAGTTTCTTTTGCTACAGAGAGCACAAAGACTGCTGAGCCACAGGTGCTGGCTTGCGGAGTCCTGCAGGACACTGCCTTTTCCCCTCTTGCAACTGGTCTCTTCTGAGCTCAATAGAAAGATGTTGGAGCTTACTTAAAGATGCTTGAGCTGTACAATTTTGAGACAGATGAGCATGTGCTTTCTCTGGCCTGTCTGTCAAATGTGGAAGGAGTTATATCACATAATACACTTTGTCACGTTTCTTTTCTCTTTTCCTCCATCCTCTTTTTTGTTAGTTGTTACTTAGCAGGACTGAACAGAGAGAACAATTTCTCATCTGTTTCTATTTCCTGGTGCTTCCCATTTCAGCTGTAGCCATCTTCTGTTTCTTCTCCTTTAAGCTCCACCAAGCCAGGACCATGTATATGCACATAGTGTGTAGCACAGTGGTGCTCTGGTCTATGTCACTTTGCACTTTTATCCAGCCCTCAAAGGTGCTGAAGTGCTGTAAGCATATGAGGTATTCCACTGACTTCAATTATACTTGCTTCCTGGTTCAAGACTGCTTTTTATTGCTGAAGTAGTGCAAAAAAAGTATTAGAATAAATGAGATGCAGGTCATAGATTTATGGATACAATACCACAGCTAACAAAATTAATAAACCACAGCTAACAAAATTAATCTAAAAATACATTTTCAGTTCACCTGGTACAGGATTATGTGCAGATGAAGCCCAACAATATGGTCTTTATGACAAACATACATTTCTTTTTTTTTTTTTCCTATAAATTTACAGCACTTTGGACCTTGTCTGTGTGACACTGATTTAAAATGAACTGGCAAAACAAGCTCAAGACCAATGTGATTAAATGAATGCTAATCTCATGCTGTCCCAGTTTAATGGCAATTTGCTTTATTTTATCTGAAGTTAGCAATGATTTATTTTAAGGTCGTACCTTCAAATTGCTGAAATAAGGCTTTATAGGCTTTGGGTTCCTTTGGGGGGTGGTTTTGTATGGTTTTTGGTTGGGTTTTTTAGTTAGTGTTTGGTTTGGGTTTTTTTACAGCTTAGGTATATGATCATTTCACAGGCAGCTGCAGGGTTTTACCATGCTGCTGCCCCTTCCTTGAAGGATTTCCCCACCACATGCAATGGCCAGAATGTATATGCTCTCCTTAGACACTGCAGGGAAATTCTGGCTCTTTGTGTGTACTTCCCAGGGCAAGTTAAATACTAGGCGTTGTCACTGAAGCATCTGAGAAATGCTCCCACATGCCATTCCACAGACACTGTTGTGAAAGCGGTGACTTCCCCAGAACTGCGTTAACAAATAACAAAGGTCAATGACATCTTGACCCAGTGCAGCTGCTTCCTACTTAAATGGGAATCTAAGCTTTTACTGTATCAGTTTTTAAAGTGATTTAATTGCTATCTGCAGTTTCCTGACTAGACAGTGCCTCACTAGTAAATCCAAACAAATCTAGTGAAAGTGGGGGAGTGACAGTGTCTCGCTGATGAATTTTGGACTTTTTTTCAGGTTCTATGTGTTTGAATTACAGTAAAAGAAATTATAAATATTTAAATGGCGGTGGGGAGGGGGATACATTCTTCCAATGTATATGTAAGAAAGTAAACCCTGAAATTCTTTCTGGACAGATTAAATGAAATAAAGCCTGCAGGAACCACCATAACATATTGATGCGCTCTCCACTAGTGAGACATTTCAATGATGCCAAGTGATGGAGAGATGGGTATTTAAATTCACTTTGTGCTTTGGAAAATCTATTTGTTAGCTAATTGTGCTTTCCTCTGTTCTAAAGTGACTTTTAGTACACTTTTAAGAAATAAATCTATGAATTACTTTACCCAATGATCCAGGATAAAGGCACATCAAAGTTACTGACTATTCATAACGGGTATTTTTTCTTCTCCATGCAATAGTCTTTTTAATTCATGATGCAGTTCTTTATGCACAGGCATCAGTAAAACTTTGTAACACACTCACTGTGACCAAGGGGGTTCATGTGCAACAAAATATTAGTAGCAGGGAAGGGACACAAAGCTGGACCTTCAGGAATTTTGAGAAGCAACTATCTACAGATTTCATCTGAGGTTTCTCAAGCCCCTGTTGAGCTGACATATTCAATTCACTTATCTGCCCTGAATTTTAGCAAACAGTTCCAATGGAAAATGCATTAGATCATGTTTAAAGAAACATCCTGAGGATACCAATGCTCATGTTGCTTAGTGACCATGACAAGCTAATTATTCCTCAATGTGCTGTGAAAAAGCTCTTGTCCAGATTTTTCTTTAACCCCGTTGCTGTTCATGCGTTTAACCACTCATGTGAGTGTGGTTATGTTTTATATGTGGAGTTTCTCAAGTAGCCTGAGGTAAAAGATACAGGCCAAGCAATACTATTGCTTGATCTAATGAGCTGGCTGCTTTGCAAGGAGAGGACAGGTTAAGCTATTCTCTCCTTTCCCCTCTGGCCTTGAAGGGGTAGGAGGATCTTCTCACAAGTCCCCAGGAAAGGATCCGAGAGAGGCTCAGGTCTGTGTAGCTGCAAGGACCACGGATTTGAGCTCCCAAGTCCTAGAGATGACATAATTGAAAGGAGTGTAAGTGTAGACACAGTCCATTTTACTCCCTTGTGTGTGACTTTAATGTGAAGTCATTCAAACTTGAGGCAAGTTAAGATATGGATATGAATTAATTAATCTGAATTAACTTTTCAGGGAAAGCATATTTGAAGCCTTGTCCCAGTCAGAGAGATATTTGAAGTATCTACTACTGCTAATTAGTTATAGTACTAAAATGCCTGTTGCTGCTAAGAGCAAAAACACTGGGTTTGATTGTTCCTGTTTCTTCTCAAGCAGATATTTGCCATTAATTTGTCTATAGTCTCTTAGCTATTTCTAGAATAGGATGTAAGCTATTACTGTTATGTAAAAAGGAGCGTTTAAGGTCTGTAAGGGGCCAGAACAGCTCCTCTTGCAGCGAAGAACAGCCAAGGACAGATCTAAATAAGTCCTTGGAGGTCATGATCCAATCTGAGGGTGAAAAGGAACACGATCCCTGCCCTGCCTGCCAGTGAAACGCATTTCTGCCACTCTAGCCTTATGCTGAGGGGGTGGAAGTGAATGGGGTAGGGATGGGGGTGGTGACTAGGCCCCAAATCCAGGCAAGGCAAGGGAAGAACACGCTAGGTTTTCTCCAGGATACATGAGTTCACAAACATTAGGACCGGTGAAGTCACAAGGCCAGCTTGTTGATTTAATACTATTCAGCTGTTCTCTGTTTCCATGTAACTGTACACCTTTCCTTGCAAAACTATTTGTTGTACTCTATTATTAATAGCAATGTTTTTTCAAAGTCACCTACCACAACCTGTCCTCACATCTAGGTCTCGGACTATCTTGTGGGATTCTGGGAAGAAATTGTCTTATCCTACCCAAAGATTTCAAGTTTTATGAGATAGCAGGCACTGCTTGTGTAACGTTTCTACCCTTAAACCAGAGCTCCCATTTGACTGTAAAAGCCTTGAAACACAGAATGTTCTTTGTCATTGACCCACTGATTTTCAACTTGAAGTTTCTTGTCCTTACTACAGCCAGAGAGTAGCAAATAAACCACAGTGAGGTTGGAAAGCACAAGCTAGTCAGAAAATTTAGGATCCTCTGTGCTGGCTATGGCAGGACATTAAATAATGTGTGTCAGTTATCTCATGAATTCCCAGTGCATCTTATTTTGTTATCAGTCTATTTGGTGATTTACTGGAAGATGTGAAAGTGTTTTTTTGCTTATATGCATGTTATGCTTTTCTTCATAGTAAGGACTCCCTCAGGCTCAAACGCGGCAGTCAGACTGTTCTTTATAAGTTTACTTCAAGTAAATCATTTGGTATTCCTTGAATTGGACAGCAATTTGGTTTAAGTACATATTTGGTTACATAAAATATCTGATATGATTAAAGTTATGGATTAAGAGATTATCCTCTTTGGGTTGTTTAACTAGACATTCCTTATTTGAAACTAGGGCTTGACATCTCTAGCTAGGAGCATTTTCTAATTAAAGAAAATATTCTTTTGAGGCCAGGCGTGTATTAGTGGCCTTCAAAATAAATGAATAAAAATCCAACAAATCCCATACATGTTTGTCTAACAGTATATTAAGAGGATGTTTTTTATTTAGGAAAAATGCCTTAAATGCTCAAGGCAAGAAAATGTGTTTCTCTGTTTTTGAACGGGGGATAATATTCAGATCAGATATGCATACTTATATGCAGTGATTTGGCAATCTGGTGAAGCTGTTCTCTCTGGAGAACAGGTTAGAAGAATAAGCTAGGTTCAGAATAAAGTTATTAACTAATTTATCTTGTTTAAATGTGAAATCTGTTGGAGAAAGTCCTTTTTGACTCCTTAAAGACCTATTCCTCTTTCATTAAAAAACCCAAATAAATAAAACATACAAAACCCCCAAACCAACCAACCACCACCAACAAAAAAAAATTATTTTTTTACGTTATGACCCCAATAAAAGAGTTGCTGAAGTGAGGCACTATAAGATACCATATTATCCTGTGTCTAATCTGAGCTCCACCAAAAATCACTCATGTGACCTTGGACATCTAAAGGCAGGCACCTAAATAGGTAATCTTAGTTCTGCCACTTTGGAAATGTTAGAAATAGCAGTGTACATTTCTGGCTTGAAAGGATGTCTAATGCACAGTATCAACAAATATATTGTTGTCTATTTTAATCATCACAGTTGAAACCAACCAAACAACTAAAACCAAACAGTTCATTGGTTGCTTCAACTGTCTGAGTATAAATAATACTGTTCTCTACAGATTCGCATGACCTAATACTATTTTTATCATCATTTCACTAATAGGTGTCAAAGGCACTTAATATTTCTCTCATTAAACTGCTCTTACTGCCGTTGCCATGGGGTAGTGTGTTCTGAACCCACCCACAGTCCTTCTCATCTCAGCTCTCACAGCCAGAAACAGTAAAGAGGTGCCACCTCGTTAGGGATGCAGAACTCCTCTGTCACCTGCCTCCCACCTCGACAGCTCATTTTGCAAGGTCAGCGTAACAGGTCCTTCCTATTTGACATCC
Organism: Aramus guarauna; assembly: GCA_013400195.1. NCBI lineage: Eukaryota > Metazoa > Chordata > Aves > Gruiformes > Aramidae > Aramus > Aramus guarauna. The sequence continues at coordinate 16,983 of VXBL01006815.1, forward strand.
CTATACGATATCCTTGGTATTCAGATTTGATATTTCAACCACTGAGTTTTACATCTGAGAGCATACGGCTACAAGACATTTGTTCCTAGACACACTACTTTGAAAGTGGGATGTCAGTTTTGCTGGGCTGGTTGCTCATGCAGGCTTCACAGTCTAATGGACTTTTATTTGTGCGTGGGTGTATATATACCTATATGCATATTTATACACACATGTGCATTATGCTAGTGTACACCTTAAATCCTTCCTTTTAAATCTACAGCTGGATGTAGGCAGACTGCTGCTGATTATAGCATGCTTGTTTCAAGTACCTAATCGAATGCTTACCCTCACCTCTGAAACATGGTATGCTGCTTTATAGTTAAATGCTCTCCCCCTGGCCCATTTATGTGCAATTACTTTGAGAAAATCCAGATGTGGCTGCCTGCTACAAGTTCTACTTTTCATAGCTTCATTGTGAAAATTGTTGAAAGTCCACAACATTACTGTGATATAGGGGGAAAAAAAGAGTACCGAACACAGTGAGTGCAAATTTCTAGAAGTCTCTGCAACTGGTGCCTACACGCCGGATTACTCAATGTTAGCAAGTGAAAAGTTAGTGCTGCACTTGCTTGTGTAGGATCCACCAATTAGTATTTGCATAGAAACTATCCAAGGCATTAAAAATAGCCCTTGACAAGTCTTTCTTTGCTGTAAATGGAGAGCTATTCTTCAGATGAGTGACCTCAGGAGGAATTTTCAGCAACTGCTACATCAAAAGGTTTTTTTCTTTCTACTTATTGTTCTCAGAGGCATAAGGCTGTGACACATCGATAATAGTTTATGTTTGAGTAATGTGATGCCACAAACCATAAAAACTTAAATTCAAGAAGTAACTTGCTTAAGTAACCAAGGAAACCAAAAGCAGCAGAAAAATGTCCTTTTGCACCTCATAAAAAACCACAAATGGTGACCAGTGCCTCGGGAAAAACCTACTGTAGGCTTTTAAGGGAAAGGTGAATTTTAGCCTCCCATTGTGGTCCCAGTAAAAATCAATTGCAAACTTAATAATGGGGATCTTCTGTTGGTTCCACCTCTGAAAATCCAATTTTTATGACTCCTATGGTGAAAGGGAAATGCTATGTCTGCCACTCCATGTTTGCTTCTTATTTGTTCCTGTTAGCACAATAAAGGATTGACAGGCAAGATGTGTGGGATGCCAGATAGGGTAAGGGAGCAAAGTGGGTGGCCGTAACTGTAATAAGACATGTCCTCTTTGCAGATTATTCCTGTCATGTTAGCCCTGACTGGACAACTACTTGCTGATAAGAGCAGCCAGAGTGAGAAAAGAGACTTTCAACTGCTGCTCCTAAAAACCTCTGTACTTCATTCTTCCTTCTAAGAAAGAAAAAAAGTCATGTTAGCTCTGGAAGTAGAGATTGGAGCTGAGGGCGTAACCTTTCCAACCCCAGGTAAATTAGAAGGAGCTAATAAAACTGGATAACTACAGGAAGTGTCAAAGAGGCAGAAGATGTTGTGTTGTATGGTTATGTCCAGTAACTACTGTGGGGTTAAAAAAAAATAAAAAAAATCATTAATTTTTCATGCCTACCAGAGAGGCCAAAAATGGTAATGACAGTTACTAGGTTATTACAAGGCTGTTGTTATTTTCTTGACATTTCAAAGTATTATGTTTTCCAAAGAAATATAGCACTCATTACCTGTAAATATTTTTTAATGTTGTTAACCAGCTTTCAAGGTTGTGAAGTTTTCACATTTTGAGTTTTCATACTTGGAAAATAAGGAAATTGAGATCTGAACAGGTTTTTACCAAGGCTGGCACACTTGATAAAGGTTATATTAAAAAATAAAATAAAATCTAGTCAGTAACTTTCATAAATATGATTTAAGTTATTGACTTAAATCACTGATTTAAATGGTCTTGATTTAAATAAACCTGCTCTCAGTACTATTATTGAAAAAGTAGAGTGCAACAGCATGTAGTGATAACCCACACATTTCTACTGTGTTGACATGGTATGAATCATGCATTAATATATTGTATAGATCATAACTGAAGATGCGGCATAGTTGGAAATGTTAAATATGCGGTCTTAAGTGGTCTGGCTTGTAAACATGAACACTAAATTCCAGGCTTATCAGGCTTATATACCTGAAAATTGTTCACCTGCTTCCAGCTATGAAAGTTGATGTAATGAAACATTTTATCAATACCCAAAGCCTTTGTTACCTAAAGCTTATAGGACACAGTAATTGTAATTAATCAGGTTGTATGGAAATAAATAAACCAACCTACTATTCATTTATTGCCATTTTCCTTTGAGCAAGATTTTATAGCAGGAATTATGAGGATGTCACTGAATCCTGTCACTGGTGAAGTTCCAGAGAAAGGCATGTATGTAGAATGGAAGGTACTTCTATGGCTGTGCCAGATGTTAACAATAATGTCTGAAAGTCCTCAGACAACAATGCAGTATACACCATCTCTATAATCAGGCCAAAATTTTTTAAAAAGTCCATTAATTAAAAAAAAAGATATATATTCTTTCTGATGTCCATCAAAAATTGAAGGTTGCTTTTGGAAGTTCAGACCTTGGTGCAAATAATAATTCCTAGTAGCAAGGACTTCTAGAAGCTAAAAGTGCACAAAATGTCATGAAGAAACCTAGAAGACATGCAAAAGGGGAGAAAGTGATCATCTAACTACATTAATGCTATCCATGATCTGAGCAACGTTAGTGTAAGCATTATGGATACAAATGTGGACAGCTACTCATAGTATCTGAGTTACTAAAGAAATACAAATAATGTGTGATGCATACTGATTATTCCATGTGCATACTGATTATTCTATTGCTGTGTGCATTTTTGTATCAAACAGATAGTATATTCAAGGGAAAAGATTATGGGATGTCAACAAGACAGTGTTTCACTATCACCCTCAAAGGCTCAACCTGGATTGTAAGAAAGTAATAAATAAAGTTTAAGAATGTGACAGACTTCTCTGTCTCCTGTCTCACACTTCATAGATTGTGTTAATGTTTCTGTATCCTGGATTTCACTGTTCATAGTTGCTGCTTATTCATAATAGCCATGATGGGAGTTGTAAGCAACTAGAACTGAAAAAAGTATTGTTGTTACGGTACGAGCAGGAATAGAAACCTTCTCACCTGACCCTCTGGGATCCATACTGGTGCGAAGAGCGAGGGAAGACAAGCGATCGACTCAATATGAGTGGTAAAGCAAGCTTCAATTTTATTGCAACACAAGTATACCTTTTATATTGTTACCAGCTAATTATGCATACTAGGCACTTTCTCATAGGCTAAGCTCTAAAGGGTCGCATTATCATGTTCCTCTGTGGATGGGTGAGAAAGTAAGGACTGGGAAGAGTTAACAGGATTCAACAATTCATGCCTTACATAGTTCCCAGCATCTGCAAGATAAGGTAATTGGGAATAACAAGTGCTGAGCCTGAGAAAGCAGAGGGAGTGCAGGCCTGTAAAGTAGTAGAAAATAGTAACCAACGAGCTTAACGAGAGGAGCGCATGGACAGGATCTATGCACCTTGTCAGCATGACTCGGCACGTCTCTGCTGCCTACCTTAGCTAACTTATGTCAACTGGGCCTCACATAAGTTCCCCAGCGAGCC
>VXBL01006815.1:20919-44671 GCA_013400195.1 Aramus guarauna
ACCTGAAGGGGGCCAACAGGAAGGATGGAGAAAGGACTGTTTACAAGCGCATGTAGTGATAGGACAAAGTGTAATAACATTAAGCTGGGTAGATTTAGATTAGATATTAGGAAGAAATTCTTTCCTGTGAGGGTGGTGAGGCAACAGGTTGCCCAGAGAAGTTGTGGAGGCCCCATCCCTGGAAGTGTTCAAGGCCAGGTTGGATGGGGCTTTGGGCAACCTAGTCTAGTGGAGGGTGTCCCTGCCCATGGCAGGGGGCTTGGAACAAGGTGATCTTTAAGATCCTTTCCAATCCAAACCATTCTGTGATTCTGTGATTCAATGATGCAATGATTCAATGATTCTATGATTCTATGATATACTGTTTTCTTGATGAAACACACCCCCCTCCAAAAGACCAGAAAATGCCATATGCACCTGTTAAAACTCATGTAAGCCCTGTTTTGAGACCTTAAGGCATCTCTGATCCTTTGTTTGTAGCTGGAGCAGAAGCAGGTGTGAGCGCCCTTGCCTGTATTGGATTTACAGGTTTATGAACTAACAGAAAACACACTTATTTGGACCCCAGTGTGTTCTCAGATGCAACTACGTTGTGAAGGCACCAGTGCCCTTCCATAAGTCTCATTTCAGGGCGGAATAATACTTTTAATCAGTTAAAGTGGTTTTCCCTCTTAAACACAATTGCCCTATTAGACAACATGCCTTTATATGGGTAATGTCAGTCTTGGCTTCTTTACTGTTGTAGTACTTTACGGTGGATGTTGTAATAGACCTCTTCCCTATTTTTATTTACTTTAAATGGGTAGGCAAGCAATTAATTGTTCAGACTTCATCGTCCTGCAGAAAGATCCTTTGTTTTCGAAGCCATAATATATGCTGCATGGGGAATACACCTGCCTCCTCCAAGCAATTCCTCAACAAAAGTTTAAAAGAAATGTATGTTTTTGGGGAATAGACACAATGGTTTACCCAGGTCACTTGATATCCTACTGCATAGACTGAATACAAATTTGTTGTCGTAAGAGAGATTTTCTGCCTTTATTTAGGGTTGACTCAAAGTGCACCCTTTATGCTTCTCCAGTGGTTTTACTAGGAATAATGAGATCTAATATCTGTTCTCCCTGACACGAACACCTAGTGCTTTCCATACAGGCTTTGAAGTACTATGGAGATTTCACTGATGGCTATCACTAAAAAACACTGATTCACCATCTAGAAATGTCTAGTGCATTCATTTTCTATGTCTCATTGTACCTGGAAACAAGAGTTAGCTGGGAACTTGGGTGAAAGTTTTTTCAGTTAGAAAAACAATATATGTTCACATTTATTTTGCTCAAAGTGTAGTTTAAAATATAGACTAAATAGAATAAACTGATAAGGGCCTTACAACATCAGATACAGGACAAGATTTTGTTAATAAATGAAGTAAAAGGCAGCTAATAAATATGTATAGAATAGAAAACTTTTCTAACAAAGTTCTCATTGTTAAGGGTTCTTCTTCAGACCATAGCCTTGCTTATCTTTCCAAGTATGATCTATTACACTGATATTTCACAAGCTAAACCAGGTAAATCTATATGGGGCTGGGTTCCATATTTCATTGGCCTTTAATCTAAACTAGGTTGTATTCAGAACTGTTTAGTCTGTTCTGGCTTTTATCTTGCTAATTGCCCTTGTTAATGGAGTATTTTCATTTTCTCTTCTAATGTAATGATTTTGAGTAGGACGAAAGGAGTATTTCTAGCCTAGACTTTAGAACTGCATGACCAGCTGCTCATCTTGTTGCATCTGGTGTGAACTGGGATGCACTTAATAAAATGAGTCAATTGATATACACTTTATTTCAGAAAGGTGGTTTAAAAGTTTTTCAAGTTTTATACTCATTGCTTTTAAGACTAGCCAAAGGAACTCTTCCTATAACTGGCTTTTGTTTTCACACCTGTGACACTTGATTTTAAGACAGAAGAATTAGCACAGCAGTCTCGTCAGTGTTGTCTGATGGGACAGTCATACTTCTCACATAAAATTGATTTCCGAGCAGTGTTTTGGTGGATCAGCTTTGGGAATGAACTTTGTCTAAAAATGTGGAGAGGTTTTATAAAACCATGCTATTTTCACTGCCTGAAACTAGCCATAAGTAAAATACAGAATGTATATCTATATATCTATGCCTCTGAATGCATGTGTGTATATGTAAATGTATACATACTAAAAACCATGGCATTTTAACATATATGTTAATATAAATTATGTGTCTCATAAAATGACAAGACTGTTATTGCAGAAGTCTTCAATAAAAAAACAACTCAATTACTCATTGTTTGTCCTGTGTTCACCCACTCCATACTAATGGAAAATCCTTTCTTTCCCCCAACAAAGCTTCTGTTTCATCTCTTCAGAAAATATACTCCGACTTAATTTATTTCAAGTACAGCTATTTCGCTTTTGTTCTTGCAAAATACATGGTACAATAGGTTTTATAAACATAGAAAGGTTTCTCTTTCATGTGTTATAAAAATGCCAAGATACAAACAAAGAAAGTGTGCTGTATATAAATAATTTCCTGTGGGTTTCACTTTGGTCCTCTCTATTCTCCTTCTCAGTGAGCTAAGTCTGGTTTTATAAAAAAAGAGGACATATCAGATAGTGATGTAGAAGAGGACATATCAAGTAGTCAAGCACTTCTTCTTTGTAACATGTAGAGCAGGAGCTGCTGGCTTCCAGCTCAACCTTATGGTAGATGCTAACAATTGATATAGTTCCATTTAGGTTGGTAAAGATTGCATGCTGTCAGATTGCCAAATAAATGGCAAATAATACAATAAAGATTGCTTCATAATCCTAAAGATGCAATCACGCTTTTCAGTTGACTCGTTTATTCAACTTTGGCTTTTATTTCCAGTTCCAGCTCTTCAGTTATCGATGGCTCTACACTTAATGTCGGTACCCAATCTGGCCCTGTATTTTGGGTTTCTTTTCTATGACTCTCTTACATTAACTCCTTTTTGTGCTGTTCTGAGTTATAGGGTAATATAAAATAAGCAGGGGGAAAAAAAAAACAACAAGAAGAAGTAGTTTTGCTTGTACTGTGCAATTTTCTAAAGGAGATTTTGTTCTCCATCTATTCAAATAACTATGCAAATGTTCAGCCTTCTCAGAAAATGAATTGGAATAAAAGATTTCTGTGACCCAAGAAATGCCTGTGAAAGAAAGTGAACAGGGGTTGCAGAGTAAGCATACACTTTCAAGGCATGTTTGCGGGTATGATGCTTAGGGTTATTTCAGACTGACACATTAGAACAAAAGAGATTTAGTCCACCTGAAATCAACAGTAAATACTTCCTAAACTGGAGTTCAGGAAAAAGAAAAAGTAACTTAATTTGGGATCTGCAGAGAATATTACTAAAGTAAATTCAGTATTGTGAAGTGTGATTTGACTTGATTTCAAATCAAAACACTGGATGTTTCCCAAATGAGTCAAAGCTGTTTTCAAAAACTCTTTTATGGATTTTTGAGTAAGATTTTATTTTTATTGGGCATTTTTGAAATGATATTGTTCTTGCCTTCATACAAATCAGGACTTTCTGCACACAGAAATATAAAAAAGGCAAGGAAGGAGGCACTGGGCCTTTCTCTTTTCACTACCCATCTTCATTAACAGTAATAATTTCAAGATGGTTCTTCCAGACACAGGACCTAATGAGTCTGTTGTCTCTGCATGTGCATGTGTATGTCCTTTTTGTGTGCACCTGTGAAGATGAGGGCACCCAGCGAGTGAAGTTGCTTCTTTCTGGATAATCTGAAGTAAAAGCCACATGAGGGTTGCTGCTATACTAATATGCTGTCTAGGGAAGCACATGTAAGAGGACATTGTCCTCATTCACCCAGCAAACCCTAGGCATAGAGTGAGGCACAAGGACGAGGATGCTTGGCAGCAGAGCAGTCACTGGCTCCTCACATGGCTGCAGGTACCTGCTCCTTCTTCCAGACTGGCTGCCACATCCTTCAAAAACCTAAAGAGTCTTTGAAATAAGCAAAAATTACAAGACTCCAGATGTTAAGACCAGGGCCAACAGCACCCTACAGTGTACAGCAGGCAATGTACAGGTGATGGGGGAAGAGCAGGAGCTAGAACTGTCTTAAATTCTTTTCAGAGAGTGACAGGGCAGGGATCACAGCCACAACCTGAGTCAAATGCTTAAATCTCCCTCACGGAAATCCTCTCATGCCCTTTCTCCTCCTTTTGTTTTTAAAGTAAGGTTGGGGTAGAGTTTTATGTAAATGGCGGAGGCTGATGGATCCCAGGTACCATTTGATTACTGGGGAGCCTGAGTAGATAATGTGGGAACTATGTATCATTATCCCATTAGGCCAGATACCTACTGCTCAGCAGCTGCACCTATTGTAGCTGGTCTGAAAAGAGCCCTAGCACTGTCTCTGGCTTACGTCTGTCGGGTAATTCTTAATACTACTTAATCCAAACCATAGTGAGCGGAGTACTTTCAGGTCAGTCCAGAGGAAACATGATCTCTCAAAGCCTGTTGTTGTGCCCATCCTTTTTAATGCTTACCCTCTCACACCCGCTCCTTTCCTTGGAGGTTCTCTGGTGCTTGTTCAGGCAAGGCTTAGGCAGGCTCTCGGGAAACAATGGGATTTCAGGGCTTGGGCCACTGAGTGCTTCTGGCAGTGAATTTAGCTGTGTGAACCCACCATGGCACACTCGGGCAGTGAGATGGTGCTCTAAGCCAACCCAGAAATGTTACTGCTCTGCTGCTGGCAGATGGAAGAGGACAACCAAGAAAGGATCTGAGAGGACTGCGCTTGAAAGCTTTCTAAATCAGGCCCGAGCAGAGGTGTAGTGACTACAGAGTGTGGAATCTGCCCTCCCACACATGTTGCAGATTAAGGTAATGAATGCACCCGGCTGACAGGGTGTCATGGTTTGATTAAGCAGTAAGGAGGGGGCTGGAGTGTCCAAACTGCCCAGTGGAGCAGCTCAGAGGAGCCTGACTGCTGCAGCAGCAGAGGAGAAGTTGTTCACACCCCCAAAATCAGAAGCTGGGGATCAGAAACCCTGCACTCCTCCAGTGCTTCCGGGGTTTTGCATTTGATCCTTGTGCACCAGGGTGTGTGACAGCCGTCAGAGCAGAAGCAGAAATGCCGTGTATGGTCCGCAAGGGAAGCTTATGGGAAGGGAGGAGGGGTCCAGGGGGGTGTTTGTTAGTTATATGTGGGGATTCCCACTGAGGCCTGATGGCTAATTATCGCTGTGAGTGTGACTGGAGAACACTGCTCCTTGTATTAGGCACTTTGTAGGAAACCATCTAAGATGACTCCAGGAAGGTTAAAAATGCTGTTTTCAGAAACAAAGTTCTTAAAAAAGCGAGACCTTTTTCTTTAGATAAGCATAATGAAGGTTCAGATGCAGCAAAGCTGCTGAGTCTCAGACTGGAGCAAAGTCAAGAAATCTGATCAAGTCCCTGCTAAAGCCTGTGGGGGCACATCCAGCTCCTGGTAAACCCCCTCAGCTGCCTGCAGAGAGCCGTGCAAACACGCATTTGCAAGCAGTTGTAAAAGAACCAACTCCATTCACGTAGGGCTTGGGTCACATTCATGTTAAGGCCCTCTTTTCCCGTTAGTACTGTCCTGGCAGTGAAACTAGATTGTCATTTGTATCTATTTTTAAGTGCTTTCATGTTGCCAGATTGAGTGTTCATGTAAAGGAGGGTCAGACCTGGATAAGTTTACATGGATAGCATCCCAGAGATTTTACCTCTCTTTTGTGGCAAAGACAGAGCTATCCCAACTACAACTTCTACAGTTTTCACCATAGTGACCTTTGATATGCAAACAGGCCCTTTGTACAGTTTCTCCTCCAGGTGTTGAAGCACAAATAAAAGATAAACAAAAGCATATTCACAAATACATGAACTCTTTCTTAGTGCATATTAGAAAGTTAATGATTTCTTTTGATTTTGTGCCCTTTGTGATATGTCAAATATTTGTATTCTGTTAGATGTACTAACTGTACTAATGAACAGTGAACTATGAAAATCCAGGTTTTCCTGTTGTTGTTTTGAAGCACCCATGGGGAAACTTTCCCTGGTGTGATTTGACAGTGGAAAGCAATTGCCTTGGTGGAAAACATTAGCTAAATGTTGTGGAAGAATTGGTCATGATTAAGCAGAATGCCATGGAGTGAAGTTGCTTTCAAGGCAATGAATCTTTAAATTTTTTTTTGTTTTGTTTTGTTTTTTGTTTTTTTTTTCAAAGCGGTTCAGTGGGTGAAATGAGTTGTCTTTACCTCATTCGCCCTGATTAACCATTGACGATCCACTTTTTAAGTGGTGTGATAGGGCTTTAAGCCTTCTCAGACTTAGAAGGGAATTATACTGAATTCCTTACTTTCTAGGTGAAAGCCCTATGTGACATTAGATGTGACACTGGCAAAGGTGGTGTATACATGGTTGGGCTATACAAAACTTGAGCTCAGTTCTTACCTACAAAAACACTAACTTTGCATCTACACCATTAGTTCTCTTGTGCATAAGGCCCATCCACCTGTCAGATGATTTTCTAGCTCTCAAGGCAATTCTGTGTTCAGCTGGCATGCAGTTCTGTACATAGCCAACAAGTTAGTTTTTTATACAAAGCAGCAGCAAAAAGGTTTTCAGGACTTCAGGTTATCACGTTTCCAAACCACTTCAGACTATTAACTTCTGACAAAACTAAGTAAAGTCACTCTTTGTGATACGTTTGATTATTTTGTGTGCATTCTTGGCAGATATGACAACATCATAGCCCTCAGAGACCATGCTCTTGAGTAGATTTTTGAGGACAGCAACTTCCTCAGCAGGGTCTCTGCTGAGATAATATACATGAACAATGAGCTGCTTGTTGTCAGAAACCTTATGAGGCAGAAGAAAAAATGTCTTGGAAGCAGATTAACTTTAAGTTCTGTTTTGAGTGGGAGAAGAGAGTGCTGAAAGATTGTCAGTAGATATAGAGATAGACTGAGGAAAACAACGGATTTTGGAAGCACAGTGGAAATTTCGGTCATTGTAAGGTTAGGCAAAGTACATGTTGGGGCTACAATGAAATGTGTGTATGTGCATGTGTGCACGCGTATGTGTGTGCATGAGAGTAAGAGAATTATTATTTTCCACGTGCTTCCAGGTCTGACTGCTTGTAAAAGCAGAGTGCTACCCCAATATGCCTGAAGGGCAGAGCTCAAGTTCTGGAAATCTTGAATCTTGAACAAGTTTCTGTTATGCTGTTTGGTACAAGAGGTGTTAAAGTACCTTTTGCAACTAAACTGCCCATGTAAACAGCCATTACTGCTGTCAAAAGAGCCACTCCTTTCATATGGAAACAAAGATCCTTGTTTAAGGTTTGTGCGTGTGCCTATGGGGAGAAACAGGTTTAGTGGGTTTCCTTTTAGAAAAGGATTTTGGGGGTTGTCTGGAAGGAGCTCTTGGCTGCAGCCCAAGTCATGGATGAAACTGCAAAACAGAGGAAAAGATTTCCAATGGTCTACTTCTGCCCCTCTGAGTAGATGCTGACTTGCTGAGGTCTTTGGTCCACGTGCTGGTTGTTCCGGGAACTATTCTGAGGTCAGACATTTAACAGTAGTTCTGGCATTGAGTGGCTTGGGGACGGGAATAGAAGGGAACAAAAAGAAAAAAAGAGAACATTTTGAAGGACAACTGTAGTGCCCTGCTGCCTTATTTCAAACCACCCTATGCCTACTGAAGTAACAAATCAGCACAGGATCAAGACTGGATCTGTCTGCTCCTTTGATTTCTGTGAACTCCTTTGTCTTAGGTAGATGTGAGTGAATACAGGATCAGGCCTCAGGTATTAGATACCTGCAATTTATTTTTCCAATGTAAAAATCTCATTATTTTTATTACAGATAACTCTTGGCATAGGTACTGTTCATGACCCTGAACCTGGAATCTGGTATGAATTGAAGGCAGTCATTGTCTTGGGCCATGAATATCATGTAACCCCAGAATAACTGGGTATAAATATATTGCATATACAATAAAAGTGCAGAGTTATGGACTTTTTGAAGTTCAAGACAATTAGATTTACCTTTCCTTTTCTTTCTAAAAGAAAACTTGAATAAAACTCTCACTTCAAGAGACACAATGATTAAGAATGTGTCTTGCTGAGCTGGGTCTGTCTCAGTACTTCATAATGGCAATGTGTATCCTGATTTGCAATAAATAGTGCCTTTTCTTAAAGGAATTTTGCCAAAATGAGTAGAATTTCCTGGGAACTTTTACACAGGATAGAATGGGACATATACTTGACTTTTGAGAGTGCATAATGTGTATGAGCCTCAGATTTGAAAGGGGAAACAGTACAGAAAGCAGGAACAGACTTTGATTAATTCTTGGAGTCTGGCATTTAGAGGCTCCTAATTTACAGATTTTTACTTTTAGTAACTTAAAAGTAGACAGTACAGGAAAAATCCCTGTCTCACAAAAGTTGGTAGAAATTTCAGATTGGGAAAGATTTTACCTCCTTGTGCATAATGCTAATGTTGTCCATCACTCTGAATTGAATGGATAAACTGCTTTAGCCACCCCTTCTATGCTTGTGCAGTAACTACTCATGTCATGTTGCCTAAGTTCTGGTTGATTTCTAAGACAGCTGCTTGCTTTTATTGCAGGATTCTTTCTTATAAAACACAGAAACAATTTCTGATGCAGGTCTCAGAAAGACAAATTCACTAATTTCCTCAGTCCCAGTGGAAAGATGTGGATTAGGAATTAGGAGAGCTAGGTATAAATTTGGTGAGCATTGGTGTAGATGTCTGATGAGAACAAGGATATATCAGGAGAAATGGACTAGGCATGATGAGTAAAGGACTGGAGGCAATTTATGAAGTTAGAAGTAGCAGGAAAAGAAGAAAAGGACCTAAAGGCAAGAAGTGGACAAGGTCTAGTTGCAAGAGGAATTGAAGACAACAAAATACTCCCTGCTAGAACTGGAAGGGAACCCAGGAGCCCTGCCAGCATACAGCTCTGCAGCTTACTGGCAAAATGCTATGGTCCACAATAGAAATGCTAAACTGTTGCAGCTGTCATCTACATGAGCTCCAGGAACTGAGATTAGACTGAAGTGACTCACACAAGTGTCAGTAAAATGCCATATGATGAAGTTTCCTTTTTATTCACTTGGCAATTTTAGAGCAGATGCGATGTCTGATGCATAGTAGTACACACACATGGACTCTGCTCCCCTTTGACAGATTTGAGACTCAGGATGGACTCCCAGTGGCTGCTGTCAATGCAATGAGTGGATCTGAGGAGCTTTACAACCACATCACCTTTCAGGGCACAGCCTTGAATCATGCCCAGCACTGGGTGCTACAGTGGATGGCTTTGCATCCTGGCTTTGGATTTACAGGAGCTCTGAGTCCTCATGGCTGCAACTGAAATCTCAGAAACTGAGTATCAGTTACAGAGCACACTAATTTTGCTAAGAACTCTGAATAACTGGGGCCTTCAAACTGGGCTGTCACAAGAGTGATACTTTTTATTTTAACATCTCTCTGTTTCTTGTCCCCATCGGTAAAAGATGTTTTCAGGGATAAAATCCTTCCTGTTTGTGAAGCCTTCAGACACAGTGCTCTCGAGCAAGCAAGAAGTACAAGACACTCAAGTCAAGCATGTCTTCACCTTTCCTCACTGTGGCACTGAAGGACTCAGGCAGATGATTTACACTTGCTATGTGTGGGAAATCCCATGGGGAAATTAAGCCTTCTGTCTTCAGAGAAGGATTTGAATAAGCGTCTCCTGAGGCCACACGCAGAATGAGGAGCAATGAATGAGGAGAATGGCTGTAAATGAGTACAGACCAGCTGGAGCACTTTGAGCTATGAGACAGAGAGAGAAGTACTTTAAAAGGAAAAGATGTACTTTAAAAGGACCAGAATTTATTACATTTCAATCTCACAAAGGAGCTGAATTACAGTTCTTCAGGCACTACCTCATATTTGACATTTTCTATCTTTTCAATGCTTGACCTTACAACCTTAACAGTGTTCTTCTAATACATTTCTAAGGAGGGGAATTCATGTACATACCTACCCACAAGCCAGGTGTCTGCACTACAGTTACTTAACATTCACATTAGATATATATTTCAATTCAAAAACACTTCTAGAAAGTAGTTTTTAGTTAGTCTCTGTTGCTCTTACAACTGGTATGCCTCACTTAGGGAATGGTATGGTTTGGGATTTTTATTTATTTTTTTTTTTTAATGTCTGAACTTTATAAAAACTCTGGGGGAAAGTGGGTTAAATGAAGATCATTTCTTTAGTTAGACCAGCTTGCAGTCCATGTTAATAACCAATGTGCACTAAGATTTCTTCCAGTGTCCTAAAAATATTGCCCCCAGATTTTGCCTCTCTGTTGTAACCAAACTGCATCTGGTCTACAGGTGATTTATGTGTCAGGAGACCTATAACATGCTGGTATGTATATACGGGGATTCACAAACATGTGATGCATTCAGACTAGAGCTCTCCATCACCCTGCATGCCCCATATGGGTGAAGCATGGTAAGCAATCATCACTTCTTTTCACCAAATCCAGAAGAAAAGCAGAAACCTGCTTAGGGTGTTGCCTGAGAAATGTCTAATGCTTGTCATAGTATAAGGTAACTAAAGTTAGAAAGTTTTTCAACTGCTTCTGTCCTACTGAAAAAAAAATATATAAAAAAAGATATCTATGTGCAGTATTAAAATATCATCAATGCCATGAGCTGTGATTCTCTTATCTTCTGTGCTGCTGTTCTTTTCCCTGCAGTAATAATGACAAGGAGGAATGTTACTTTTACTTTATGCCAAATTCCCAAAAGGTAATTTGCTATCCTGAGCATAGGTGCTGTCAGTTGGCCATGGACTGGTCAGGTGCTATAAGTCTGCTTTGCTCATGCTTTTGGAGTGGCAGAGGGCAAAGTTTCCCTGAACACTGTATCTACAGGGGAGCATGGACTGTGAGCTCTTACTAGATTCATTTCAAGGTACCAGTGCTTAACCTGAAAGATTAGGATGGAGCTCTCTTAGAGATGATTACCTCTCTGTGTTACATTGTAGCCACATTTAAGATTGATCAAGCCAAGGATGGGGCAAATCATGCCTGTAAGGGTCCTCGAATCTCACCCTTCATGAATACAGCAAATTGCATTTAGCAGAAGAAAGGTGCTTTCTGCACAAGGAGAAAGAAGGCACAAGCAGCAGTTCTGTCTCTCTTCCTCTCTTGACAGGCAGAAATGTGTGGAGAGCTGAGATCACCTGAGGTCTTCAACACAAACCTGTTCTCAATTAGAGTGAGAGGCCAACATAAAAAAGATATTTGAATATACACCAGAATACCCCCCATCTGTCTCCTGTGAGTGCCGTGCTCTTGTCTGCACTCCAGATCTGCTGTTTTATTACTAGTATTATGAATTTCATTTCTTTGCCAAGTGACTGGCTACCTTCCTGGGCTGAAGTATTGGTCTTTGCTCTTGCATTGGAGAGGATGTAGTATGGCTGTATGGCAGCCAGACTACCCAAGAATCTAACTAGAGCATTGCTTGGAGGCTTCCAGACACTGTATAGTGGTGTGGCATATTATCCTTGCATAAGATGCATCACACTATGCTTACTTCCTAAATGAGCCTGGCTAATCAGCAAAGAGAGACCAAGGCAGAGCCTTAACCCTCTCTGTCTCTCCCTATTCATGTCTACCTTTTCATAGAGCTGGGATGTCAAGCACTGGAACAGGCTGCCCAAGGAAGTGATGGAGTCAGCATCCCTGGAGGTATTTAAAAGACATGTAGATGTGGCGCTTAGGGACATGGTTTAGTGGTAGACTTGGTAGTGCTAGGTTAATGGTTGGACTTGATGATCTTAAAGATCTTTTCCAACATAAAGAACTCTATGATACGATGAGAGGAAAATGGAACTTCTCAATGGGGGCTTTAACCAGACTCCACCATGGAGATAAAGAGTGGCAGGAGCTATTCTGCCTTCTTTCCAGTTCTTTTTTCAAAACAGCATCTGACCAGATTTGACCCAAAGTGTCTGTGCTGATTTTCCAACAAAGTGATTCACAGACCACCTGAAAGGGAGACCTGAGGGAGTCTGGCTGCAAAGGAGACAAGAACTCACCCTCATCTTTAACATGAAGTGTATGTACTTTCTCATAGGTGTGCACAGTCATTTCTTCATTTATGCTAAGACCTGTTATATCCTTAAAAGTTTTGCTGGCAGAATTATGTAAAGATACCAGAATAAAGAAAATCATATACACATGTGTGCCTACAACACGCGCACGCACACACACATAAATAAACACACAAACATTCACACGCATCTTGTTTCCTTTGATAAATTCTTAATAAAGACCATTTGCTTTTCTCTGTGTCTCTATAGATGCCTCTCAGTGTGGCTTTGTAGAGCACCTTCATACTATGTAGTGGAGCACAATCCCATGAGCTGGTGGAGTCCTGAGCAGGTAAATCCTCACCATTCTCTGCAGTTCTACTGGATTCCTTGCTTAATGCATCTAGCGACAGCCACAGCCAGGCATATGTCTCAGAACTGGACATGGGTCTTTGAACCAGACTTGATGCTTGGTAGGTCAGTGGAAGGAGCAGTGAATGAGGATGTGTTTCCACTCATCTGTTTCTGAAGAGAGAAGAGGTGGGTCCTGTACCCAAGAGCAGCTGCAGCTTACTTCAGAGGGGAAATTTAGTTTCTGTCTCCTGGAGCTACAGTAAAACCTAGGCAGGAGGTCAAGCGGCCAAGGCCATGTGCCATAGAACAAGGCACAACTGCAGGTCAGGTGCAGATGGCAGTGAGCGTTTCTCCCACTAGAGCTGTAAAGTGATCTAACAGTCTGAAGGCAGATGCTTTGATGAGCATGGTTTTGGGCATGAGCCCAAAATGAACATCAGAAAAGATATCATCCTTCCAGCCACTGTCACCTCTGTCCTGCCAGGCTTCAGACTCATCCCAGGGTGATTCACTCAGGCTAAATCCCCATTCAGTACTTAGAGTATGGAGAGAGGGCATTAGTAACACTACCTTTTAGCAAGATATAACTTTCATGACTCTCTCTTCTGGGGGCATGTTGTCCCATTAGCTCTATCAATCATCATCAACTAGAACAAAGTGTTTCTTGCTCCAACCAAAGCACATAAACTAGGGAACCAGACTGAGGTTTGGCAACCCCATCTTCTGCTTTTATTAGTCTCTTCAAACTTATGCTCAAGCATATTCTCAAAGGTAGTCATACACATTTGGTTCACCCCGTCAGCCTATTCATTTCCTAATTCCTTCTTTTGTCATCATCACAGTGCCCTAGTGTCAATCATTATACCCTGTGCCACATATGCCAGGTCCAGTTTTGGATTTGGTAAAATCTGAGTATGCTAGCCTAAGGGGAATCAGATAATTTCTTAATAGAAAAGATGTGTTTTAGATGAACTATGAGATCAGTATGGTGACATGTGTGTTTGGGAGAGGGAGGGAGAAGAGGTAAATCTCTGGCAAATTAGTCTATTGGAATTTTGAGATAGGTATACACATGCATATGAAATTACTTATGCAGACTTAACTCAGGAAGTCACTATCAAAATCACTTTAATAAATCAGCTCACGGATAAGACTGGAATAACTTGTAATGCAGGGAATTGATACAACTAAATAATGTATGTGCCATGTGATACTTCTTGGGTATTCTCTCTTCCATCCTTTCCCCAGCAGAGAGCAGCAACTCACCAAGTGTTTCTTTTCAATGTTCCGCCTTACAGAAGCTGTAAAAATGAGTCGTGGTTCCTTTCATATTTAAGTCCATTCATTACAGCTTGAGTTAAACTGAAAGCTTTGTAGGTATCGGTTACAGTATTAAAGATAGTTTTAAAAGTCCCTAAGACAACAGAGGTCTGGCATTCCCTAGCACTGTCATACAACTTGATAGATAGCAGGATGAACAGATACACAACAGTGTATTCTTTGTTTGGTAGTTTTTGCTTCCTTTCTGTGAGCAGAATTTGCAGCATCTGTGTGTGAGAGTGAAACTTTGGCTACTCATATCACAGAATCATTAGTTCTACTCCATCTCACACCTACTGGGATCATGCTTTTACATGAGCCTGGGTGATATTCACAGCATTCTCTGATTTCATTTATGGTCTCTTTTTTGTAAATACCAGGTCAGGAAGAAGAAACAAAGTCATGGGACTGTCGAGACCAGAATGAATCAAAGCCTCACTTCTCATTCTCTGAACATATGCAGCAAACCTTTATCCCCAAAGAAAAAAAACCCTCTCCTTAATATTTTAGAAAGCTATTTGTAAAGGGTCTTCGAAAATGTTGGACCTGAGTGCCTGTATTTTTTATCTGTTTGCATCTTTATGAAGTACAAAGACACTTGTTGGAGGACACTAGGTGTGATGACATGGAAATCTTTTCTATTTTTCCCCTTTCTATTTCAGTCTAAAACCTCAAGAATGCCATGTCAAATTTTATCTTCCTTTTGGGGATCTTTAGAGATACATATTATGCGATCTCAAGCTTTGACTAAAGGGGACGCATTCTGCTAAAAGTTGAACAAGATTTAATTCTCTCAAATTCATAAATAGTTTAAATTAAGTGATGAATAACAAACACAAAAAGTGCAACTGCTAAAGTCTCTTTTTCCCTGCAGTATTCATCTGCTTTCTCTGTCTGCTTATGTTATCACCGGTCCACATATTCTCTAGTCATGTTAAGCTCTAGAGTAGAAAAAGTCTTCCAGTTCTTTTGATGGAACTTCATACGTCTGCGTCCTGGTGGACTCAGGGAGTGCAACTACTGTAAGTTTGTTTCTCCCAGTTTTATATGCAGGCAGTAAGCTGACAGGAGAGGGTGAGACATGAGTGGGGAGTCAGAGCATACACACATACCAGTTAACACATCAGAGCTGCCATAACAGAGGAAGTGAACCTATCTTAGCAAAGGCAGGAGCTCCATAGATCACTGGGAGAATTAGAAACCCAGCAACCAAAAAAAGTCCTATTTTGTGTTTAAGGGCATGTTTTACCTCTGACTCAGACAAGAAGATATGGTTGAAAGGTTTGCAGAATACCAGTGAATCTGCCTTTTCCTGTAGCAGCATCAGATGAATGATGACTGTGAATTGTCAGACTGTGACATGTAGTGGGAAGAAACAGGGGTTCCCCAGAGGACTTAAGTCGGTGCTGAGCTAGTGGTACAAGAAGCGTGGTAGCGGCGGTGTTACACTGTTCCCGCAAGGGAGGTGCTGTAGGTGCTCGCAGTGACATTTGCAGGGGAAGTAGCAGAGACACATGTAGTCTGGGGCACAACAGGGGCTGAAAGACAAGACACGCAAGTGATGGCAATGCTATAAAATGCTGAAAGCGTGGTAGCATGAGCAGTTGCTGCGAGAAGAACAAGCTCATTCACTGCTGTGTCTGGAGCTGAGTTGAACAGGCGTGTTGCCGTGGGTCGAGGAGCTGTGTGTGTGTGAGACCGGGCCACAGTCAGCTGGCAGAGAGGGAATGGCAGTGTTATGCTCAGTGCTCTACAGAGGTTTGCAGTGATGTTAAGCAGAGCAGCTTTGAAGTTGGAGCTGTAATAAAAAAAGAGCCCTTGCAATGAGTTTATACCTTCTGTTTACGTAACTGTGCTCTCTCTCAACCAGCATACAATGTGAACTAACTACTTAGGCCATGCCCTTAATATCTTCAACCTTGACTGTGGCTGCCCTTAGGATTTCTGCTCTGTCAAGCCATTGCCATCCTTTTCATGTTGTTAAAGCCTTAAAGTCTTCTGCATGCTGGAACATTTTCCTATAATCTGGGTCTCTAACAAACTGCTGTCATCACAGATGTATCGCAAACAGCTCTTGCCCCAGGATACTGCATGTTTCTGAAAAACTACTTTCCTAACATTATTCCAGTGAAATACAAGAATCTTCTCTTGTTGTCTCAGAATACCTTCTCCTTATCCATTTTTCTTTTAAAATGGTGAAATTGTATATTGTTATGTCTCTGTGTTATTAAATCTCTTTTCATTATATTTTCCCCTGAAAGATAAAATATTCTTTATCTTATTTGCATAAGGAAAAATGGTTGTTTAAATGGAGAAAACATGACTACAATCTTCACAGCAGTGTCTTGGGCACATATCTGATTTCTTAATAGTGTAAAACTCTCTGACTTCCAAACCAGGTTTTGCAACACAGCCTGAGCATTGCTTCTATAAACCCAGATCTTGGTCTGTTATTATCACCTTTACATCAGTAAGAAATAAGGGTATGAAATTCATCAAACGACTGATACACTGTCACAGCTTTCAGAGAATGTCCTCTTCAGCAATACCCTGTGATCCTAGTAGTAACAGTAAGTGGTAGTAAAAGTTTCTATCTGTTCTGAAAAGTGATCATTGAGGATTCCATCCTTCCCCTTAGCTCAACGCTGCTGTACCATGTACGTGGTCAGTCACATGTTCTTTCTTCAGGAATAAAAGTAGCCTTTATTCCTTTTAGTGCTGCCAAAAGAGAGCAGGATTTCCCTCTCGTATGGTCACGTGTACAAACTCCCCTCTGCAGCACATTAAGCAACTGCTCTGTCAAACTGCCTCTTACTGCTCTTCTGAAAAGCCTGTGTGGGTACCAACATTATGCAGGTGTCCCTGAGGACCTATGTTAAATGCAGCAGTTTACAGAAGAAATTGTTTTTAAAAAATTAATTTTCTTGGTTTTAAGTCAATGAGCTTGAATTCATTTGAGCTAGGATTAATTTTGGGCAAGATTCTCATAAATACGCTTGTGGGTAGAGATACTTGAAAAAGCAAATCGTAAAGGCTGTATATAGAAAGCAGGTTTGGGATCATATTCAGCTGTCTAAACATCAGCATCTAACATCATCTGAGCTGTTCTTTGATATCCTGTTTGTCTGGAACAGCTGTTTTGGATGGGATAGGCTTTCCACAAGACCTGTGTCATTTCTGTCTAGCTCACATGAATGCCTTAGATATTGTGAAGTGTCTCAAATTGCACCCAATACTTGTGTGTACAGAATTGAACTGTAGCTTTTGAAATAAAGATAGAAAATTATCAATAGTGTTCAGACAGTTTTCAGAGACATTTTCATTTATTCATCTTCTATAACATCTAAATGAATCTGCAGAGTTTGAGTTTTACATGTCAGATTTTGGTAGTGAATTGTCTATAAATCATCTAATGGCAAGAAGCTAATTGCAGACCTTGTCTAGAACATTTGGGATTAAGAAGAATCATTGGAGGGCTATTTTCCTGATGAAAAAGCTCTGCTTTTGAACAATTTAGATCCTGTATGGGAAAATTACAATTTTACTGGAATATTTTTCACTGTGGAAAATCAAAATGATATATTCGCAGAAGCCTACGTTGAAGACTCTGGTCCATTTCTCTAGTTTTTATTGAAGAAAAGCAAAGACTTCAAGGCTACTTGTAGAGGAGCTGAGCACAAGCTTCAAGGTAGAAAAAAGGTGATGATCTAGAAGGCAAAGTATATGGGCTAATAGACAATAGAAACTGAAAGGGTGTTTTTTCTTTTTTTTTTATTTAAATTTTTTTAAAAATTTAAATTATTGAGGTTTTATTCTTGCATTGAGAAAGCTGAAATGATGATGCTTTCAAGCTGGGCAGCAAGCAAGCCACCAAACTCCAAAAATGGAATATTTTATAATTCCTATCCCATGAACAATGCCTGTGTTTTTCTGTTTTGTTTTGTTTATTGTGAATCAATATGAACTTGTTTTCCAGCCTCCCAACATTTTCCATGGGATGTCAATTCTGCTTCTCTGGGCCAAATCTATTATTAAGCTTTTGGGGAATATTTCCAATGGCAAATAAATATGAAAAATAAATTAATGACTACAAAATCAATGTAATTTCTGTGAGTTATGCACTCAGCTGGAGTTTGGGATGAACTCCCTAAGATGTGGATACAGATCTCAAGAATCTTGACATGTCTTATGACATGTCTTTCCCCACTTTGGAAAGCAGCCTAGGTTACCCATGCTGCTTTCAGTGTGCACTGTCAGTACTGCATAGCCATGAAACGGGATGAAGCCTTGCATCTGAGGACTTCTTTTTTCTAAAAAGTAAATTCTGAAAATACGAAATGAGGTATTGAGCCTCTAATTTTGTAAAATAAAATACACTCCACCATAGCACACTTGAAAAGCCAACACCCTTGCTCATGTGAGAGTCACACTGCATGGAGGAGAACCAAACCACTGTTGGTTTGGTCCATTTGTGAGACTGTCATAGAGTGTGTCTTTGCCTCTTGCTCTTTCTCCTCCAGTGTCTGCCAGGTGTGAGCACTCAGGATCATGAAGGATCTATGCCTGGAGGTTTATGTGCCTATGTTTCATAATTATCACCTATTCCCAGCTAAAGTGTTATACTTGCTGGCCTAAAGTGGGGAGTAGAGGGCTCTGTTACTAATGTTTTATTCTCCTACTTACTGTAACCATTTTGGATTTCAGCCAGCACATATAAACAATGTGCCTGTGCCTTTACAATTCTGCATTGCCATTTTAGCACTCTGGATATTAGCCAGTGCCTATAAAGTGTGTGGCATTAATTTAATTTCAGCTGGTTTCCTAGACACTTACTTTTGATAAATGAATCCAAGATGGACATGTCTATCTAAAATAGGAATTTAATTCTATATTGGAAATAAACTATATTTGGTTAAATTCTGTTGGTGACACAATTATCAGCGTTGCTTTTAACTTTTGTCTAATGTAATGCGAGATGAAAGATGCTTTAAAGAAGAGGATGGCAATGAAAAGATAGCTTTCCAGTGGGGCTGTAAGCTTGATGTTTAATGTTTTATGCCCATGTGGACACTCAGGCTATGATCGAAATGACTTACTGTGATTTACCTCATTCCCATAATGCACTTCAGCATTACAGTATTAGACATGAATTCTTCTCATGTAGTGAAAAAGACTTGCTTTCATAAGTTCAAAGTGCCATTACTCATTAATTAGAAGCAGAAACAGTCACAGAGATATCCCAACAAGGTGGCTAAGTAGTGGTACGATTCTAAATTATCTCCTGAAACCTCTTTCTTTCATGGACAATTTGGAAGGAATAAATCAGAAACTACCACACCAGTTTACAAGCTGTACTTTTTCAGAAGAAAAAATTCCACTTGTTCATTTCATATTCCAAGTACTGAATTGGTAATATATTTGAACAATCATAATAATATTTAAATTAACAGTAGGAAAAACTCTCAAGTCAGGATTAAAATTGGTAAATGAGCAGCAAAATGACTTGATGAATTGCACCTTTCTTTGTGTTTTCCAAGAGGTATGGGCCTACCACCACCGCTGCTGTTTTTCTGGTACCTTGAGTAAAGTCTGCACCAGGTAGTACCTCTAGAGTTTCTGGAGATTAACTTACACAGGGGTCAGGGAAGAGAGAGAAGGCAGGTTGTAGAAGACTATCTGAACATATGGCAGCTGTCCTTCATGCTGTGGAGGCATTGTGTCTGCTCAGACTGCTTACTGTCCCCCAAGGCAGAGCAGTGCTCTCCCTTCAGCCCTTGGTAAGGAGTTTTCCTGCATCAGAGGCTGCAAGTACACCAGGCAGGACTCTGTAAGACATGTGTCTTCCTGTCCGGTCAAATTCAGTCAACCAAATTTTAAAATGTGAACTTTATGAGGGACTTTTCCTTATAGCAGTGAAGATTTAATCAACAAAATTCTCATGGGGATTGATAACAGCAAAGGTTAGGAATGGGCTTGGGCTGCGACTGCAAAATCCAGATCCTGGTCAGAGTCTGAGGAGTGCACTGCTGTTTTCAAGGGTGTTTCAGCTGAGAGTGGGAGTGTGTGTGTGGAGAGGTGGGCTCGTGGGGTGGTGGTATTTTTTCAGTCCACTATTGTAGCAGGAACCCCCTGAATAAATTTAGAGTGAGCTTCTAGTTTTGCCTTCTCTTCTCTTAAAAAATTAAAACTGTTACTTCATCTTTTTTACTACTTGCAACACAATAAAGAACTCTTGTGCATGGGAATCAGCTACTCATTTTCTTAAAACTTTATTGATGCTGTCCTGTAATGATGCAAAGCTGTCTGTTAGGGACTGGGAATTTGGCTAAATTTATGTAGCTTTTTGTGAGGGGTGCTACAGATTTATCCCCACACTCAGGTGTAAATTATACAAACTCTGTAGAAAACAGAGGGAAAGAAAATGAACGTTTGTGCAAGTACTTTGTATATTATTTCAAGATACAGATGTTAAACAGGGCAAGATATCAATTCTTCAAATGGTAATTCATCTGCATTTCAAATATGCTGTAATTTTTTCCTGCTCCTATCCTCAAACATCAGTCTCATCAGTCTTCCTGTAGTTTATTTATTATTTTATGATTCCAAAATGGGTATTTCTATGAACCTTTCCAGATTGCTACATAACGAAGCAGGGAAAACACAGGGAAAAGTGACACACCCTGGCCATTTGGGTTGGAATTTCTTTGAATCATGAATTTTCTCTCATTCTCTGTCTTTCCAACACAGATGTGTTTTCAATTGGCAAATATGTGTGGTGTTGTAATAGCTACACTTGCAAACTCAATACCACTCAATGTAGTGTATCTTTAGTCCTCATTTTATTTACCAATGCTGTTTAAGAATCTAACTGCTTGTGCTATTCAAATGCACAACATCATGGCAAACTGTGAAATTTCAACAAGCTCCTAAAATCACATAATCTATTATCTGTCCTTTGTGGCCACTTTTAAGGCTATCATACCTATCATTTTAACACTGCATCTCAAACAGTATCATCTTGATGTGTATTTCTACCTGACATACATAGAGAGACAAAAATTTAAGTTTTTCAAGGTAATTAAAAGCTCTTTAGCAGACAGAGGATTGAAAGGGTTACCAGGAAAGCAGAGATTGTCATTCTGATTGATTTAGGTGGGGCAGAAAGTTGAGCAGGCTGGAAGTCACCAGTAGGTGAAAGGAAGCATGCTTTTATGTAAGCAGAAAGTCTAGGTGTTAATTCACAGATTCAAATGCTTGCTAAATTTTTATTAAACTTTTCCAACCTTAGCAAAAAAAGCAGAGCAGAAGAGGAAACAAAACAAACTCAGGTAAATACATAGATGCTCTCTTGCTCAGCAAAGCATCCAAATAATTGAGTGCTGATATGTACATTTAAAGAGCTGTCAAATTAATCCCTAGATGTTGCATAATGATTCCTATATGTGTTACAAGGGGCTGTGATTTTTAACCAACATTTTCCAGCTATCTTATAGTGAACACAGTAGAGCTGTGTTTAAGTTTTATGCTGTGTATGTGTCCTAAATTTCTTTAATATCAATTTAGGCACATGTAGATTTTCCTATTCCTATCACTAGTTTTAGTTCAATGTAATCTATGCTTCCACTAAATGGATCTGTTCCTCAGCCTTAAAATGCTCTCTTGAACTCTGTCAACGTTGTTTTATAAGGAAACCATTTTAAGCCACTCTCGTACATTGAGGAAACTAAAGCTGCAAAACAATACCATCTTGCATCAATCCACATTCGAGGTAGGATCTACATGGCTAGCAGTGATCCACTGGGGTGATATCCAGTATTTGCATAGTTAATGTGAAACACTGCCTGGTATCCCACTAGAGCCATGCAAAAAGTTATCGAATAATGGCAAATATCCTGTCACTTAAATAATTAATGTCTTCTGCAATGTTGTTTGTAGACATGCATTTGCTACCACTCTGTCCTGAAATGAGTCTTTGAAGTGAGCAGTGCTATTCAAATTCAGACCTTGTATGTATGAGTGTCAACTGAAAATTATGGGTCGGCTTCTTTGTTGTAACCAGTACATGGAAAAGCTATGAAGCAAGTAGCCGGTGTATTGCTTTCTTAATTTCAGTCCTGCTGCTGGTGCAGTGCAGTCTGGGACATAAAGATATGAATGTATTAATGCCCAAGCAATGCCTCAGTCCCCAAATCCCAAGCTAGAGCTTGCTTGTGTTGAAGTCAGGTTTTCACACACATTGGACAACAAGGCATTTGGCAAGAAACAAAGGAAGACACCAAAGAGAATTTCTCTGGCCTGTTGATGATCTTCAGTTGCTGAAAACCAGCAACTTTTTAGTTGGATTAAGAATCTGAGATTGTAGCTGCCACCTCAGTGCTCATAGCCCTCAAAGCAGGACATAGTGCACAAGGAAAACCTGTCATCACAGTAGTCTCAACACATTCTTTCTTTTCTTTGTGAAGCTAAATCCCCTCGATTGTGGCCTGTTCCCTACATTATTTAATTTCTTTGGCACTAGTGCAAATTTTTCTTTAAAGACAGTGACAGTGAGTGAGACCTATCAAGCTAAATCATTGTGTCATGACAGACTAAAATTCTGATGACAAACATGTCAGCTGTACAAATTATTGCTTAGAGGAATTGCCTATTTTGTTCCATGGAGGTTACCAATACAGGTCCACAATAGTCATGTGAATAAATGCCTTCAGGTATTGCATCACTGACTTTATTGACTGTCAGCATGATGCCAAATCAAACATGATACAAATAAAATTTTGGAATGTTATATATAATCTTAATGAAAATGGGAATTTGGTGGTAGGCTATGATTCAGATTATGTTAATTTTATGCCCTGAAGTTGAAGAGTTTATTTTAATGTTCAAGGCTTATAATTGTTGCTTATCTGTAGAAAGACAATTGGCGTGATGATCTATAAGAAAGATTGTTCAAATTAGTTGGAGATGGCTGTCACACCAACTGGTTGTAAATTAATCCAAAAGTTTCAAAGAGAGTGCAATAGATTATCTGTGCTTTGTTTCATCAACAAATATTCTGTATTTACCTGGATATTTAATAGAAAAATATGGTTTAGAAATGTTATAGAGTTTTAAATGCATCCACACATATTCATGTAATTGGATTTCTTACATTATAATTGCTTCTTTTAGTTGCATCACTAACCCTATAGAATTAAGGTTTTATAGGGTTTATAAACTTTTTTAACTTTTATGAAGACACCTATCTGGAGTTTGGTGAGAGCCAAAAAGAAAAAAAAAAAAAAATTAGACACCTAAACATATTTCAGTTTTAAGAAGTGACTTCTTGGGTATGTCCAGGACTGGAAGCAAATGGCGTATGTCCTTCTCCCCTCTTATTTATTTAAAATATTCTTGTTTTGAGCTCTGTCAGATAAATTTTTTGTACCAGACATCAACATGTGGTGAATTGCCATTGCTCTATTTTGGGGGAGTTTTACAGTGAGAAGCAGAAGGACAG
Organism: Aramus guarauna; assembly: GCA_013400195.1. Lineage (NCBI taxonomy): Eukaryota > Metazoa > Chordata > Aves > Gruiformes > Aramidae > Aramus > Aramus guarauna. The sequence continues at coordinate 44,256 of VXBL01006815.1, forward strand.
AAAATACGGCAGCTGCAGAAAACTCCCCAGAGGTCTGGCATGCTGAAAGCAGCCAGAGGGAGCAAGGGCCAGGTGAGTTCATCAGATACACATGAGAAATTGCAGAACTATGTCATAAACACTTTTTTACCACAGGGCTATCCTAGGAAACCTACACTCTTTTCTAGAGAGAGGGCCCTAGCTCGTGAGGGAGAACTGCTCCACCAAAAGCATGCTAGAGGGTTCACAAAGCAGGTGGTGAAAGAAGAAAACATCTGATGAGCAATATGACTTAGACTGCTAAATGTTGAAACTGCCCCTAGGGAGGGCATGCTGTTCCCAGCCAAGGATGTGCATAATCGAGTGTCACCATGATCCATCCTTCCTTCCTTCCTTCCTTCCTTCCTTCCTTCCTTCCTTCCTTCCTTCCTTCCTTC
>VXBL01006815.1:45213-64045 GCA_013400195.1 Aramus guarauna
CCATGCAAATAAATAAATCAGACAACCAACTCCCCCAACATATGTAGTAAATACCCCTTGAAAGTGCCTAGGTCTAAAACTTCAGCCATTATGACCCCAGTTCATCTGCTGCTGCTCTTTAAAGATGCCTAAATTTTCATCTACATTTTGATCACTGAAGCTCCAGCTTGAGCTTCCCATCTGGAAAAATTAGAATTTAGGGCACTCACCAAGGATGTGGGAGACTCAACTCCAATGCCCTTCTGAGACAGTCTTCCATACCTTGCTGCATGTCATAACTGCCACTTATTCTTGCATGTGAAGCTGCCTTTTTGTTAGTCTTACTAAATGTTCTTCAGAAGAGGGAGATAAAATGTATAAATGTGACCTCATATGCTAGTGATCAGAGCTCTCAGTTACGAGAGGAAAGCTCTGGATTTCTGCCCCTTTTCCATTGAACATTTATGCATTTTTAGGAACTGGAACCCAGGGTTAGGTAGGAGTTTGTCTTTGGCAGGAGATGATGACATCTCATAGAGAAGAGGGAAGAGAAGGCATCAGGGCTGGATGTTAAAAGCCTTCTTTAGTTCTTAGCATAAGGCAGAAGTAATGCTTTGGATAACAGAATTTCAAGGCTTATCTGGTTTGTTTTCTGCTCCATGGAAAGCCTCCATTCAGCACAAGTGTTTCATTTTGAGCATGGGCTGTATCTCACAGAGTTAGATTAGTTCTATTCTTCAGTTGGACTGATTGCAGTTTGGCTCTGGCATGCTCACTCTCTCCCATGGGCCAACACACACAGAGAATATACCCATCCAGCTGCTCCTCAGACCTCCTATGATCCTTTTACTCTCAGACAGATACCCAAGCTCTAATTTAGGGCAGACTGTCTCAGGAAATCACACTCTGGTCTTACTGTGTCTTCCATTTGGGAGTACCCATCATACCCATATCCCCACATGGTTTTCGCAGTTAAAATGTGTAATTCATGGGTAATGAGAACAAAAAAAGAGAGGCTGCTTTGGTGCGGCTCCTGGGTGCAGGTTATTTTCTTTGGCTTTTACATTCCAAACCTGTGCTGTTACACTGTCTCTTTTGCTGAGGAGAAATTTCTGCTTCAGGAAACCTGGAACTTCTATAAAATAAGCTTGAAATAATCGAGACTAATCACTGAGGATAGACCGTACAGGCTGAATATACTAGCTATATCAGAGTTGAGTACAGTGCCTTGAGGCTAGGTGACTTTGGTTTAGGAAAAAGTGTGTTGCCTCCAACTGTAAATTGCCACTTGCAAAACACAATTAACTAACCAATTGAACAGAGATGAATTGAAAATTTAAACAAAGCCATATTTGACCAAGTGCCATACAGAAAATATTCTCTGCCGAGAAGGCTCTAGCTGTGGGCAATGTCTGCCTAGCCAGCAGCTAATTGCGTCTTTGTGGTTTGCGAAGAGAAAAAACCCACAATCAAACCCCTGAACCTCATTTCTGTAATGAACTTCATGAGATTTCAGGCATGGTGAAGAATGTCTGAAGTGCCATTCCCCACCTGCTGTGTCTTCTTTTGCTTCTCCCATCAAAAACTTGCGGACTCCAGGGGAGCCAGGACAGTGACTTGCCTATCCCAAGGGCAGCACCAACAGCAACTGTTCATCAGGCACTAAAGCCTGTTTGGCATATGGTACTTTGAGTCATTTAATGTCTAATCTCTGCTTTGGGTGCAAATAATTTCTTTTTGCTCTATATTCTACGCCTCTAGTTTAAAGACCAGCAACAAGTGTGGCTGAGAACTTGCCTGACCCCAGTCCCTGAGAATACAGGGATTTGTTGTAATAAGGGAAGATTAGGGAAAATAGTGATAAAACCTTATGTTTCTGTTCCCTTCATACTATCTCATGGCTGGCATATACAGCAGATATGACAAAGGCAGAGGGGAGCCCACTTTTCTGTTGACAAAGTTGGTTGAACTGCTAGGACTAACACAGTACTTTTCTGCCCACAGTCCTCAGATGAATTGTTTTGTGCATCTCTGGGTTGTCTCCATCTTTACGTAAAGAAGACCTGAGAGTGAAAAGGCAACAAGGTAGCCCTTAGCTAAGAGAAATTCTGTAGGAGTCATTGGAAATAGCCTTCTCCTTTTTTTTGCTTCCTGATGAATAAAGGCATATGCCAAAGAGGGAAGAATTTTGCTCCCATGCTCATGCGTTATGTTATGCCAAGTGTCTTGAAAAATTATTTCTGTTTGTCTGTCTTCTGCTTGGATCCCCAACTCTGGGAACTTGGCTCTGGGAATTTATAGTTCTTTGTTTAAGGAGAGGATAGGAACTGTCTCCTAGAAACAGAAATAGCATGTTGGACTCACTAACACCAGGATTTAGCCCTCAGGTACCAGGAAGCATCCAGGTCTTTGCTTTTAGAAGTTGTTCTGTTCCTTGCCAGATTTCTGAACCTTAGTCTTTATTCATGTTTCAATGTGAGACAAAGAAAAATATAGGTAAACCTTTATGTTAATTTAAAGGAGGATAGGAGCTTACTGACCATGTAAGTCAAAGTCTCTTAAGAGATCACCTTTTTGGGGACTTCAGGTTTTGTGTGTCCAGTAAAATGCATGTGAGACCTCAAACTATACACACTGAACACAAGGCTCCTGGCGTGGCAATCTCCTTTTGAAAACATATACTACTGATCAAGAAGATTATTTCATCTCAGCTCAGAGGCTTAGTCTGGGGAGCCTATATTTGGAAAACTGTGTATGAATCCAGACTAAGTTTAAGAGGTATGTGAGACACTAGGCAGGAGAAACACACATCTAAGGTCTTAACCTGAGACTTCAGTCCTGCCTCAGGAACCAGAAGGGAGCTGGAAGCCATAACTGGGCTGCCACAAAACCTTGATTCCCCTTGTCCTGGAGGACCTGCTGTCCTCACAGTAAAACACTGCTTGCACGAGCAGGTGTGGAGATATCAGTCTGCAGTATTTCATACGATAAAGACATTTGATTGCATGTTTATTTGTTTTAGAAACTGAACAACATCCATTTGCAGTGGCATATTTTTGTGCTGACTTGATGAGAGTCATTGAGTGAAAAGTTGGCAGGTGGGAGATGTGATTTAGTCTCCTTCTTGATGTCCCTTCAACTCAGGTGGTGATTTTGTTGCCAGAGGAAAGATTTAGCATGTTTTAAATAATCTCTGAAGAAATCTTTCCAGATCCCAGATCTAACACCTAATTCTTCATTAATTGGCCACTCTGTTACCAATTCCCTCACCCAGGGGTGAATAACTGATTGCTATCAGTCGTGTCAATTCCTCTCATTGTGCTAAAGGCACAGAAATATTTTCTGCTTTGTAGGAAGATTAGTACTAGTTGCATAATGGAGGGAGTAGGTCTTGGAGATGAGAGTTAAACACACCTTAATTAATATGTGTAGGGGGAAAAATGCCACAGCGCAACTGTTGGCTTTATTCCTAAGTTAGTGTTAAAACTAGAGCTGTTCCAAAATAACAGACTTTAAAATTTTAAGCTATTGTTCTAAATAAGACTGAATAATTACTCAGTTTTCATCTGGAGTAGCCTACTAAGATTTCTTTTGGCCTGACGGTAATATTTTCCCCATTTTTCTCCTAGCGTTCTGTTGAGAATTCAGGAGTGGGGAGTTAGGGTGTACTTCTCAAAATTTTCTTCTTGACAGCTAGTTAAAATATCAAGGATTTGAAAGCAATTTAAAATTAATACTACTACCTAAAAAAGAAATGGAAAGAAAAACCAGTCCTCATACTTTTTTGGGAGGAAGGTTGTTAACTATTTAAATTTAAGCTGTAGATCCTACAAAACCAAAATCATGGAGGTTTCATTAAAGGCTCTTTAGATGGAACTGTATTGCCTAAGCAGCTTGTAAACATAAACAGATCCTTCGTGCAAGCATATTGTTTAAGCTATTTATTGATAATCTAACATTACATATTCTGTGAGTTATTTTTTTTTTCCAGCAATTTGGTTAGATTTGTCAATGAAATATATGAAGTTCTTGTTGCTTGACTTGATACTTGAATACTGAATCCTCACTTTCTAGAATTTACAGCCTAGCAATGACAATAGAGCAGATAACCACATCGTGTTAGGGATTAAGGGAAACCTGTTTTGAAAATAATGTTTTGAAACACGTTTTGAAACGTACATGTTTTGAAAATAAACTATAAAATTATAAGCTTTCAAAATAATTTACTACATATTCTCAGATTTGGCTTGATATATAAGACTGATAAATGGGTCATATTTGAATTTTATCATTTCAGCTGCCTCTGAATAGCGCTAGAAAAATTCAGTTTGACAGCTCAGTAACTTAAGAGCAAATTTAAGCTTACGATTCAATCTGGACCAAAAGTAATTTTCACATCCCAAAGAAAATTAAAATACGAGTTCTAAATTTTAACAAACTGCAAGCAACTGGTTTGAGGAAGTACTTATTTTTATTACTATACTATTAATTATTATGAATGGGAGAAAGTAAAACTAGGAAGTGCGCTTCAAACTAATTTGTAAAAAATTTGCAATCTGTAAGGAGCTAAGCTTTTTATCATACCACAAGTCCATTTAGGCAGTGGACAAAGTAGATAAAGACTGAATTTTTTGTAACACATCAAAGATAGGAAAAGAGAGTTTCAAAATGAGGTCATAATAGTGCTTTTAAGAATGACATTAAACTCCTATAAAGAAATGTTGGTAATTTGGAATTTATTATTCACCATAGCTATTTTAAAAACTCTACTGTTCCATTTTAAGCCTTTTTTCTAACCTTAAGACAAGCTTCCAAACCTCTTAAAGTTGGTAGTCATCCTCCTGTTGGTTTCAGGATCTTTTCCAGTGCTGTTTTCAATGATGATACCTTGTCTGTGATATGGTGATTAGTGCTGCTTGCCGCATTTCAGATGGTCTCTGTTAGTAAAAATACAACATCCTTTTGCTTTATATACACTCTCCCTGTAAAGACAGCCAGATGCCTTGACTTCTGTATTACTGGAGCTGTGTGGTGGGTTGATTTTTTCCCCTGATAACTCCTAGGTTCACTTCCAGATCAGTAACTTATCTGGTCTGTTTTAATTTCACACATACTTCATGCAGTGTCTTTTCTCCTAGATCTTCTACTGCATTTTTAAATTATCTGTACTTTAATAGTAGATCTCTGTAGCTCTTAAAACCACAGATATGGGCCTCAGACTTCTGTTAGCCAGGAATAATCCGAAAGAAAAATACTAAGAGATAAGAAAGTCAGTCTATTTATCATGTCTTTCCTGTGATGTAACATCACCACTGCCCTTGCTATTATGTAACTGAAGAGTCACAATGGCACCCCTGCTAACTGACAGCCACTCAGAGAATACTCCCCTTCTGTTCTGCTTCTGGCTTCTCTCATTCAGCCTTTCTCTACTTTTATTTCTTTCATTCCTCAGGTACAGGCCTTCAGTTACCTCTCAGTTGGATCTCAATCTCAGTCTAATTTCTTATTCTTTTATGAAGTTAAACAATCAAGACCAGCTTTTCACACCCATATATCTAACATTTGCTCCATGTATTTTCTAAGAAAGTTTTTTTATACATATAACTATATATGTATGGATGTATGCATGCATGTATGTTTGTATATAATCATGAATTATCTTTGTGAATATACAAAATAGAATCTAAAAGAATCTAATAGAATGATCTAATATAATAAAATCTATTTTTTTTCACTGTCTTCCACACTCTTAACTCTGTGGTTTTAGAAGAGAAGAAAAATAGCAGAGAATTTAACCTTCAATGGTTTCTAAGCACAGGAGTTTTCCCAACACTTGCTATTCTGTACCAGTAGAGTGTCATATAAGGAAGTAATGTCTTCAGGAGAAAGACTTTTTGGAGGGAATGAGAGCTTATTTACCTCAAGAAAACTTGAATTATTTGACTGAGAAATAAAATTTTTAACACATGAATAGTTCTTCTAAACTTTTTTGTTTTCTTCTCCTGCATTCTATGGGCATTTCTTAGTATCATATAAGGTCATTTTACAGCAGACGGCAGGAGAGGAAAAGGACTGAGTTCCTGGACTCACCTAGGAGGGTCAGAAAATGAGCCAAAGAAGTCTGACCTCTCCTGCAGTTCAGATTCACCTCCTTGTCCTACATGCTCCTAAGGAAAATATATTTAAATGCTTGGCATTCTGAGCACCTCCTGTAGAGTTAGAATGGCTACCCACCATCTCAGTAAAAAAAAGTTTTAATCATCCATTCATAAATATATTTTTCTTCTTGTTGCTGTTATTATTTTTTATGTAATGACAAAATTTCTCCAGCATGCAAAGTGTGAAGCTGGGAACCAAAACCAGAAAGGTTTCCCTATGCACAAATCATTGCAGTCTAAATCTCCTGAGGTGCTCTTTTTCCATTATTCTCAAGTCTTTCTAGTCCTCTTGCAGAAATATCAATGACTCTATACAAGTCTTGTGGTTTGGACACGAAGAGCAAATCTCTCTGTATTTACGTGTGTGTGGAGCTAAGAGCTTAGAGGAGGAAGAGAAAAGGCAGCAAAGTCCAATGTGCATGTGTTACAGCACATCCCAAGAAGAGGAAAGGCTTGGTTTCCTCAATGGAGAAAATAGAAATTGAATTTCACAGCAGTTGGTCATACGTGGGTGATGGCTGGTTTTTCTGCTCACTGTGTTTTTGATAAAGTCTGGTTTGGTACACACATTATAATGATGTGTTTTGGAGCAGCCAGTATAGTCAGATAAAGGGAGGAAACACCAAATTTGAGGATGCCTCTATGATTTAGGTTGTTCTGAGCAGTATCAATGGTATTGAGACTTTGTCCCTGTCCAGAATGGTTTATGAAGCCAGGACATCCATTCCATCTAAACTATTGCCAAATGGTCAGGAAAAAATTAAAAACTGTGCACATTAAAACACTTTCCCCTGCAGCATTGATTATTTTTGCTGCTGTTAATTAAACAGATTCAACAAATTCCTAGTATTTGGCATCTTTGAAAACTGAATTTTGGAGTTTTCTGTATGTCAGAACTGATTATTATTATTTTTTAAAGGATGAGTGGCATGGCTCAAATTAACAATGTCAAGGCTAGAACATCATCTCTGTATTGAGCTGTAGTAAATGCAGGGTATAAAGAAAACAGCTCACAGTGGTTTCACATGCAACTGAGTATAGTATGTAAACCCTGATGCCAGCCAGACCACTGCTAGATTCCTGCTAAATTCCCAATACCAGCAACAGGGTAAACAGCTAATCTTGTAAGAGGTTCCTGCTCCCTTGGGAAAGGGATTGAGAACAGTCAGCAACTCTAAAGGCAGGCTGTGCCCTTGGAGCCAAGGCTGGAGTGCTCTGAAGTCTTTCATGGGGAAACAGCTCTGGCACCAAGACGTATTGCCATCGGCATCTCTGTCCCAAAATTGGGTCATTGTAGGTGCTGAGGGGGGTTCAAGATTGGCAATGTAGAGAAGGCAAGGGAAGGCAAATAGGACCAAGTAAAACCAAGCCAAACAAAAGTCTTATATAGTATGCAAAATCAGCGGGGGCTTCATGGGGTCTTTCCAACAGGGCATATGGAAACAATAGAGGGATTTGTTTCTTTCTCCAGGCTTCTTAAATCAAAAGGCTTGTTAAAGCAAAAGAAATTCTGATTAGATGAAAGCACCACCTTGCAAGGGTGGTCAAACACTGGAACAGGTTGCCAGAGTGGTTGTGAAGTCTCTGTCCTTGGAGCTATTCAGAATTTGACTGGATACACTCCTTAGCAACTGCTCTAATTCAATATTTACTCATGTTCTGATCAGGGGGCTGGGCCATAGGATTTCCAGAGGTCTTTCCAACCTAATTTTGTGATTCTATACTACTTTCTGAAGGACTTTGTGCTGTGACCTAAATGCAGGTGCATTAAATACGAAAAGCTTTAAAAGGTTCCCTCTTTCACCCTTGTTGCACCTGTTAATCTCCAGGTTGAGGGAAAGAGTGGAAAGACACAAGCAGTACGTGACTGGCATTTCCAGCAATATGAAAGTATTTTTGGGGGGGAAGTGGGAAGAGAAAAACAAGTCAAAGTCACAGTAGGAGCAGTGTGGGAATGTTACACTCAGGTTGAACAAGAAATATCTTTTTCCACAAATCATTTGAGCCTTCTTTCAGTATGGTATGTTTTGAAGCCATCACAATTGCAAGCACATACAATCCCTTCCCTCCCTATACCATGACAGGCCTCATGTATATAAGAGCATTAACTGATTCTTAATTTGCTATTTCCTACTGAATCTGAAAAGCCCATGAAATACAGTGGTTATTGGCAACCTCTGAGCTCTTGACTCAGTGAATCATTCTAGTTATGGTACTACAAGGGAGTGGAGTCTGGCAGAGGCCCGGTTTGAAATGATTTAATGGAGTAATTCCTTTAAAAGGGAAAATTTTTTTGTTTGTTTGTGTTTTTTGGCTTTTACTTTATGAGGGTTTTTTTTTTTTGTGGGGGGGGGAGGGGATTGGGTCCTTTTTTGGGGGGGTTGGTTTTTTTTTTTAGGATGAAGAATATCTTGTTTTCCCTTGGTTTTAGTCCTTCCAGCCTTGTCTTCACAACAACATAACAACTAAGTGGAGGATTCCCTCCCCCTCAGATTTCAACATAAGATAGCTCAGCATTCATTTTGAAAGGAATTGAACATCTGGAGATTGAGAACTGTTGTCTTCTGAAGCGCTTTAGTTTTGCAGCACAAGGTCTTCCCTGGAAAGTTGAAGGTGCAGAGATTTCAAGCTGCCATTATAGCCTTTAAAGTCAGGGGCTTTGTTGTACTATGAGCACTCTCTAAAAACATGTCCATTAACAACACTCCAGCAGTATATTTGGTATAGTTCTGTAGCAGAAAAACAGAAGATAAGAAATCTTACAATTTATTCTCTTGGAACTATAGGGTCCCTACTACCTCTTCTTCTAGTCATTGTCCTTTCACACAAGAACAAATGCCCCACTCCTCCCCTGCCCAGCAACCCCGGGACATATTTTCATAACCTAGAAATGGACAAGGACGTCTGGCAGCACTGACTGAGGAAGAATATCAGCCAGGTCCTGGTACAAATAGATGTAGCTCAGCCAGCATCACTTGAGATCAGACTATTTGTACCAGTTTATAATCTAATCTGCTAATTTCCCCCCCACACACACTTTCCTAAGTAGTAGAAACTTACAATCACATGCAGGGAAAAAGAGTGCTACGTGGTCACATTCAGTTGTAAGATCACTCAGCTTCAAAGAAAACAGGAGCTGGCATGCTGGGCGAGAACTAGTGGACATGAGAACAGCCTTTCTGTCTTCAGCAGATGTCTCTCAGATCTACTAGGCAGATGTGGGGGTAAAGAGCTCTCATCTCCTCTTCTTTCAACACCAGTTGAAATCTTGATCTGTATGATGTGACACAACATTTTTGTTGTTATAAAATGGTTACGGATATGCATATGAATATTCAATCTTATTCTGTATTTGATTATTTTTTTGGCTTCCCTGACTCTTTGTTTGTCAATGTACTTATGCATTACATGATTTTTTTTTAAAAGGTTTTATCACGTTGAAACTTCCTGCATTTAAATGTCATTAGATACACATCATTATTGTGTTATGGACTATCACGATCAGAAGCTTGCAATATAATTACCTCACACCATTCATTATTTTTCAAATGCTTATGATATCTTCTTGTATTTTCCCCTCTTCTCAGTTAAACATTTCCAGTCATTTCAATTTCTCTTCAGGGCATATCATTCTTTGGCCTTTTCTAACTTGGGGGATATTGTCAGATATCTCACATGAGATAAGGATACTGTGAAAAAGATTGTTTCACTGAGATTTCTTTTCCAGATATTTCATTGCCTCAATTGCAAGGAAGAGGTCTCAATAGAACCAGTAGTAAGATTCAATGGTGGGCAAAGAAGAAACATTCACAGAAAATTGTCAGTGAATTAAAGACAATTTAGGCCAGCTGTAAATGCAATGGATGAGGCCTTAGAGAGATCTTGGTGAAGATACACAGTTGTTATTTTAATGTTGTTTTTTTTTCCATCAGTTCCATATTAAGTTCACTGATAGTTCCTAAATATCACGCTTCTGCGCAGCACTGTATGGCTAGTTCTCAGCACTGTTAAAATGTGGAAAAATGGAGCAGAGAAGAAAAATATGTGGAAACTAGAAAGGAGGAGAGGAGTGCAGGGCATGGGGGATGAGCAAGAAGAGCTTGGAAAAAAATATTTCCAAATGGAAAAAATTGTGTAAGTTAATGAGAGATAGATGGATTCCCATGTTGCACACAAATTTTGAGGCAAACTATATTGTCTTTCTAATACTTAGTAAAGCCTCCTTTTATCCAGAATCATATTGCTTTCCTTGGTTGTTCTTTTTGTTGTTATATTTTTTTTTTTTTAACACAATCCACCTGTCTTGAAGGTCATGGTGTGGAACTGATTTCAATAAAACACAAGAAATTAAGTTAATAATCTTGATCTGTTTCCCTAGAATGATAAAAACCTCTGTGGAAGGCAAGGGCTGTTCCAGCTCCAGCCAGACCTTGTGAATGCCTTGGCAGAGGCCAGTAAATTCATTCTGACATTCTTCTTTCCCTGGATCCCAGTGTCTAGGTTACGCCTAGTAAAAATCAGCTGACTTTTAAGCAGGCTTTCCTTTGTTACAGCTTGGGATCTGCTGTCGCTTATATCTGTTCCTGGAAACTTTTTCTCTCCCTGCTGAGGTGACATTGGTGGAATTGAAATTATTGTGGCTAAGGAAGAGACAAAGAGAGATATACTGAGAGTACCATGTGGCTCATATGTTTGCTTTCTTTCTGACAACATTCTTTTGAAGAGGCAGAAGATAAATTTCTAAGGCTATTGTGATCTAATTTGTTACAGAAAATTTCTACGGAAGAAGTCTTAGAGTCATTTCTAATTTACTACACTGTCAAATGTTAAAACTGTCCAGCAAGGTATAATATTGTTCTGCTTGTTTTCTTAGCAGTTCTTTTGAAAATAGTCTGTGAGCTCCTCTATGTATAATGAGCCTTGCCCGTGGCAGGAGAGTGTCTTATGTTTCTTGTTACAGTGCAAACTTTGTTGATTAGAAACAAATGCAAACATTTGGGACTTGCCCTGTTCAACAGCTACCCTAGAGCCAAGAGAATAATTTCCTATGTATGTTCACATGGTTCCCACTCACTCACACAGACAGAGCCATCACCTCACACTTAAAACATAAAAATAGAGGGTACTATAGCAAATGCCTTTAGGGAACAGCTCTGTGGTATTGGCAGTGAGCAGCAACATTACTCCAGAGAAAAGTCCACGTGGCATTGTGCCTGTGGCTGGCACGGTGTCTCTGAGAGCTCTGCAGCATGCAGTTACTACGGTATGCTTGGTGGGAGGAGTGTGTGCGAGATGCTTGGTCTTCTCTGTGCCCTCTTCAGCCATGCAGAGAGGAGGACTAGAACAAGAACTTCTTACTTCAAAGAAATGCAAGACCCCATAGTACCTAGCGCTTGTGCAAGGGTTGGTCAGGCTCCCTTTGCCCTTCTGCCCTTTAGATCCATGCAAAAGCAATCACAGCCTAAGGGGCATTCAGTCTGGCAGAGAATATTATATCTGATGAACATTGGCTCTTCAAGTGTTCCTGCATTAAAGAAAAAGACAGTGGAGGGAAATGGAAAAAAAGAAAAAGAGAGATGAAGAAATCTGTCTGGGTACAGAGTAAAAACAATGCATAGAATTCAACAAAAAACATATAGAACTTGAATTTACATTAATAACAACATCATTTGTTTGTCAAAATCGCTAGACAAAGAAATTAGAGATTTTAGCAAATGTTTCTGAGGGAAAAAAGATCTTGGAAGAGAAAACATTCACTGATCGTGGAGGGCGGGGATGGAATTGGTGCTGACACAAAAATGTCTTACAGATCTACTGTTGCTGCTACCAATTATTTCTGAAATGTCATAGAGAATGTAGTGAAATACTTGGAGAAAAATAAATAGAGAATGTATTTTTTCCCTAAGAGAAGAAAAAGAAAGGTTCAAAAAGAAGTGTAAGTCCTCACCTACATCAGTCCATAAGCTGTACACCAAGTAGCTTAAATGATATCACTCTCATTTTCTAGTCAAACTTTTCATTAAGGGGCATAGTGCAGAGGATCTAGGCAATTACCTTTGTCTCAGGAAAAGAAATGCTCCTTAGACCAAAACTATGCAACTATGAGATGGACATTGGGCTCAAAAGGAAACTTAAACAGGCAGAGTTTGAATCAAACTTTTTTCTGTCTGTATGGCTGGCTTAGCTTGGCAGTGACTTGCTCCCAAAGTATAGGCGCTGTGCACCAGGTGAGTGAAGGCTGCGATGGATCCCATTGATCTGGGCTATAACATGCTCAGCTGCTGCTCTGCCTACCCCTCTGTGATGGGCTGAGCTTGGACTGCAGCCGGATGCCCACCCAGCCGCTCTCTCACTCTCCCTCCCAACAAGACAAGGGGAAAAAATAAGATGAAAAAACTCGTGGGTCAAGATAAAGACAGGGAGATCACTTGCCAATTACCATCACAGGCAAATCCCCAGACTTGACTTGGGGAAAATTAATTTAATGTATTGCCAATTAAAATAGATCTGGATAGGGAGAAACAAAGACAAATTAAAACAACACCTTTACTCTACCTCCCTCCTTTTTTCCCAGGCTCAACTTCAGTCCTTCACTCCCAACTCCTCTACCCTCTCTCCCTGAGCAGTGCAGAAGATGGGGAATGGTGGGTTATGGTGTCAGCCCATAACAGCTCCTCTCTGCTGCTCCTTCCTTCTCCCACTGTTCCCCTGCTCCACTGGGGTCTTTCCATGGGCTGCAGTCCTTCAGGATAAACCTGCTGCAGCATGGGCTCTCCAGGGGCTGCAGAGGAATCTCTGCTCAGGCACCTGGAGCACCTCCTCCTTCTCACACCCAGGTATCTGCAGGGCTGTGTCTCACAATTTTTTTCCTTACTCCTCTCTGCCCGTGTGCCTCTTTTGCTCTTCCTTAAATAAGTTTTCCGAGACACATCACCACCTTATCTGAGGGGCTCAGCCGTGCGCTGTGGTGGGTGGGTTGGAGCCAGCTGAAACTGTGTCCAACACAGGGCAGCTCCGGCCTCTCCTCACAGAGACCATCCCTGCAGCCTCCGCTGCCAGCGCCTGGGCACCAAAACCCAGAACACTCTCATGGAGCAAAATGTTGGAAGATATGCTGTGTAAAGAGATAAAAAAGATGGGAGAGTCCATCAGTACTCAGATGGGTTCAAACCTGCTGCCTGTCAGCTATGGTCCCACTGAGGCAGGCGGTCAGAGGTGGTAGGAAGGAGGTCACATCAAGTCACACCAAGTTTATGTGAACTCTAGGAACATCTTGTCTCCCAGCTAGCTTTGCCGTGTAGAGGTACGATGCGTTGAGTCAGCACTGGTTCAGGCACATGCCTAGCAGCAAAAATATAGAAGCAAGGAGAAACTGTCTTGGGATGCACAGAATGACTGGTTCCTGAAGCCAGAAAAAGGGGCAATAGCATTTAAAGAGAAGTGTGTTGGGCTAAGAGAATTTTATTATTCCCACCACCAAGAGATTAATGTCATATCAGCTTCTCCTCAGACACTGAGGAAGTTGGTTGCTAAAGAGAATGCTGCATTTAGATCATTCATAATCAGAAATATCTTTCTTTTCCATTGCCATGTCAGCTGTGTCCATCCGTTCTTTCCTTGGAGGCTGAAGGCTGTACTTTGAACCAGTTGATGACAAGTCTCATATACCCAGAAGCTTGTTTGCAACTTTTTTTGCATGCATTTGCATAAGAGAAACAAGAATAGTTTGCTTGGCATACAGTTTATTCCAACTGAAATAGCACAAGGCAATAAGTGGGACACTGATTGTTAGGACTTCTATTTGACTTTTCAGTCTTTTTTATGATCAGTATATCTACCTACAGGAGCATCACTGCTTTGTCTCATTCTGGACTGAATCCCTTGACATTAATTGACTCATTGTTATTAACTTAAAAGGGAACAGGGCCTGTTTTTGTTAGCTATCTAAAAAAATGCAGGCCATGAGAAATGCCCACATTTCCCTGGAAAACCAAGTACATTTCCAAAAGACATTTTGAACCTGTAGCCTATTCAGTTTCCTTTTTCTACCAGCTGCAAAACCTGAGGGAAGTTTGGACTGCAGAAGATTTTCAGTTGCTGACTGGCTTTTCTCTGAAGCAGGAACAGTTCCAGTGAAATATCATCAGCTAATCTTGAAAAATAAAAACCCAAGCCCCTTCTCTTGGCCTTGATCCCTCTTCTTTCCATTCATGTTCAATACTTCCACCTCACCTGTCCCTTGTGTCTTTTCATGTCCCTCAACCTTGCCACTGGATGTTCTTTATCCTTTTCTCCTCTTCTCCAGGAATCTTCCTTTCCTAGTGAATTTTTGCTTCCTTAGTGTCTCCGCTCTACTTCTTGTGCAAGCCTCTGGATTTGTTTTCTCTCCTTTATGCCCCACACAGAAGGCCAGGCGTCCTTCTTGCTCTCAGCTTTGTTATTGTTCAGTCAGTGTACAATACCCTTTTAATAAGAATTTTGAACAATCTTATAAAAGAGAGTAAATAGTGTTATCCTGACTAAGGATTTCCAAATAGATGGTGAAATCAGCCATTTCATGAACAGGAGGACTACTGAAGCCTGATTCCTACTGGGTTTGTGCCATTGAGGCTGAACTGGGCAGAATCTCTGATGTCTAATAAAAGGAAAAGTCATCTTAGTTTTTCCCTCAACGGGAATTTTAAAGGATCTGTTGTCTTTCCCTAGATGCCATTTAACAGTGATGCATTGTGTCCCAATGAATGTTACCCCTTAGCATAGTTGTCGGTCCCTGTTTGTTTGTGCAGATCAGCTGACCAAAGAGTCTCTCTTCTGTGCTTTAACCCTTTGCTCCCTGGTGGGATGCCACTGGGGGGTGCACACAGATGTGTGCCCCCAGCACAAGCCTGCCACATGAAGCCAAAGCTTGCAGCCCTGTGCTCCCAGCTGAACCATTAGCACAGCTTTGGAAAAGAAATCTTTAAAAACTCTGCATTTCAACATGAACATATGTTAGTTAATCTGGCTCTTGACAAGAAAACAAGATTATGGCTGAGGAGACCTATGCAGTCTATGTTGCCTTCGAATGAGCAAAAGCAAGATTATGAAGTCTAACCTATAAATTACTGGTTTCTTTATTTGTCAGTGCTGATACATGGGCGGCTGTGCAATAATTACTGCAGAGCAGTGTGCCTGTGGTGACAGAGCTTACTGAAGCATCCTGGCCCCCAGCAAGGGCAGAAGAAACAAAACTGACCATCACCTTTTAGTAAATCTCTTTTTTCAAAGGAACCCTGAAATGGGGAAAGCAGAAATCAGTCAGAGACCCCTAATTAATTACAAAGTGTTGGCTTAACTAGTTCTTGCAGGACAGCAAAGTGAAATGGACTAACATGTAACAACAACAAAAGCGTGACTCTGAGCATTAATGAAATGAAACAACAGTGCTTTGAATGATGTGGTGGGGAATCTGAAAATGGGATGGTGATTTGCATTGGCAGTGCAGTAAATAATACATATTTCTAAACTAATGGTTATAACACTGGTATGCCACTATCAAACCTTAGAAGCAATATATGCTTCATCACAGAGCGGAATCCAGTTAACAACCTATTATCTTTTACTATCAATAACTATTTCTTGAAATTGGGAAGTTTTTTCCCTGTTTTTTTTTTTTTTTTTTTTTTTAAATTCTGGTTTTAGGCAAAAAAGAGTGTGTATTACGTGGAATTCAAGAAAGCACATGCCACAGGAATGTCATCCTGCCCTCAGGCAAATAGCTTAGCAAACCCCAAACACCAGACTTTCAAAAGCAAATTCATAAGCTGCTTTCTGCAACATACTATATATTAGGAGGCGTGAATTAAACATACTTTTCCCTCCCATTGCTTTGCTGAGGCAACTGTTGTTGTATAAGAACAAAACTACCTAGAGGGATATGATCTCAAATGTCAGGTAATAAACCTTTCCTGTTCTCAGTAAATTTTTATGTTTATATTTTTAATAATACCCAAACCTAGGATACTTTGCTTCCTCCAGAATTTTTTAACCCTGCAGGATATATTGCTGATGAAAACCAAGCGTGAAAAGTGTTCAGTATTTGGCTGCATTATTTTATGCAATTAGAGGTAATTCTGGGTTAATAGCTGAGACTATCTGAGAGAAAAAAAAAAAAAAAAGAGAAAAAGAATATTTAAAAAATCTGCTTTTCTGCAGTTATTGCTGGTTTATGTAGTGTTGAACTAGCCAGAAATAAAGGGGACTCTTCATGCTATTAAGTACATGAATTTGGATTGTTAGCACTCATTTGTCTGGCCCAGTCTTTCTATTTGATTCTTGAGATGCCAATCTGTTATAAAGGACACTGCCTGGTGCCTGCTCCACAAGAGTTTAAGTCAGGTTCAATATCTACTTTGTTGCCCCTTATGAGGCTCCATCCTGGAACACTTCTCCCAAAACAGAGCAAAGTGGTGGCTTGTGCAGCCAGTGTTTATCGGTGACGTATATTCCTGCCACTAGAGGGTATAATGTCTCCATCATTTATAGCTGCTCAGGCCTCATTGTGGATGTATATACACCTGGCTTTATCGGGAGTTTTAAAACTGAGGCAAAGCTCCTCAGGGAAACCCAAAGGAATTACAGTTCTTTTGAATATGAGCATCTAACTTTTAGTCTACTTTGAAAATCTCAGCCTGAGACTAATTTTCAGAAAGCTGCAAGTGTGGATGAGAACGGACTGATGGATCTAAAGGGAAAATGTAATTCTCACTATTTGTGGGAAAACATAATTAAAAAAATCAATAATGAGGTTTGTTTACCAGACAGAGAACAGGAGAGGGAAATCCCAGCCTGTCATCCCAGGCTGAATGTGGAGGGCTGATGTAGCATGAAGCATAAGCCAAACATCCATTAATCATGTTTCCAGGGTCTCTCAGCAACCAAAACAAAGATCCCAAGGCTGAGCAGCAGCTCTGGATAAAAATACAACTGAAGAGATCTCTGACTGTTAATTCTGAGGAGAGAAGAGCTCTTCTCACTCCACTGAAGTAACAACAGTGCCCATGCAACAGTCCCGTGACAGGATCCTTGACCAGAACAGAGGCTACCACAGCCCCAGTCAGAGACAAGGGTTGTGCCATGGCAGCTCTTCTTCCAGAAGGCATGGGATTCTTCAGGAAGAAGATCTGTGTGTGCAACCCTAGGATTTGTTCTGTCAGGTGACAAATGCATTTTTCTGCTTCCAGCTAATGAGAAAACAGAGCTTTAAGAGAAAAGTCACTTGTGAACTGTTAGAAGGATCCATGCAATTTATCATCCTCATCGCTAGCATTTGGGAAGAAAATATATCTTTGATTGTCTGTCTTACAGTATTACCTTGCTGTACCATAGTTTGAGTATCTTGCTGTTCTACATACTGTATAAGCCCATTGAAGAAAACTTGCAGCCTAGATTATACATGCAGAAGCTCCTTCTTAACCTCTTAGAAAAAGGAGAAAGATACTAGAGTTTCAGTCCAACCCTTCTCTGTTTTGCAGTCAAATAAAATACACAGTAAAAAATGCTTAAATCTGTAGGTGTTGCATATGAAGGAAGAGGGAGGAGTATTCCTTTAAAGCTCTGGAAATAACCTGTGTAAAAGTAAGAGGGTGCTACCTTGCCTTTGAAAGAATCAAGATACATACTGACACACAGTCAAACACTACATTTAGGTAACCAGAAGGGCTTTCTTTGAAGTGCCGGAGCCCCTCGCTGACACGGTCTGCCTCCCGCTCCCCTCCGAGCGCAGATGCGGTGCTGGGGAGCCGGGGCATTTAGATGGCACCTGAGTTTTAATGTAAAAACGCCTGCGCTGAGTTCCAGATTCGCCACAGTTCAGTCTTTTATTGCGAAGACATCAAGTAGTCTCAGAAGTATTTGCTCTGCTAATCTGGACTACATTTAATGGCTATCAGATAACCCCGCCATGGTGATTGTTAAGGGGCTTTTGTCCCCAGCCAGTGGAAGTGCAGATGGCCTAGCAGCAAGGCTGCTTTTCTTGAGAGGGCAGCGCCTGAGGAAAACAGGAACACAGATATTCTGTGTTAAAAGGCCTATGGATGGGTCAGGGCTGCAAGGCACCCGTGACCGAACTCTTCCCCCACCATCCTGCATGTGGAGGGCCTGGACCAGTAGAACAAATCCCTGATGAGAAGCCAAGCTGATGGGGACTGTGTCTGCAGCTTGCTATAGACCCTGAGCTCTGAAAACTCCCAGTACTGCAGCTCACCAGTAGTGTTGGGAAGGGGGCTAAGAGTGTCAGGTGTACACCCATCAACCGTCATGCAGAGAGTCCCTGCTGATTCATTCTCTTGTGCGAGGAAGTTGACCCAAAACCCTTGTGAACTTTAATGGAGCTACATTTGGCCCTCTGGGTAAATATGTTGTATCATGAAGTTTCCTTCAGGAATGGGGCAGTTACAGGTTATAATTGAGAAACACAGAAGATGTATGAATGGGACTAGAAATGCCAGATGAGAGAAACTTTGATGTCTAGAAGTAAGGGCTAGTCTTAAATCCAGGTAAGATGCAATATTTGTCTACAAATTTAAATAGGATGTATACCAGGTCCAGTTTCTGTTTACTAACATAACAAAGAGCCTTATCTTTCCTGTTTCTAACCTGTCAGAGTAGTATCCCCTGTTTGTTTGGGGGGGTTGTTTGTTGTGTCTCCCCCCCCC
>VXBL01006815.1:64187-147196 GCA_013400195.1 Aramus guarauna
TTATTTATTATTAAATACCGAAAGCATTGTGTTACTTCTTTTCCCCAAAACACCTGTATACAGGCAAACTCAGGTGATTCTCTGCATAAACCTCCCCACACATTCCAATGGAAGGAATTAGATGCTCAAAACTAAGAAGATTATTGCAACAACAAAACATTAAAAAAAAAAAATCACTTGCAGACATTTTTAAAAAGGTATTAAGAGGACAATAAAGGACTTAAAGAAACAGGATTGTATATTCTGCTAAAAATACAGGGACTTGCATGAAACTACATTGCAATGGAAGTGGGAATTATATGGATTATGTATGAGTCTGCAAAAGGCCTGGAAATCAGTGCAATTACTTGTATTTTGCTATCAGTTCTTATTATACTGTATGATACTCAAATCCGAGGAGGTCCATTTTAGTCTCTGGAGAGTAAGCTGGCTTTAAATGCAAGAGCATGCCCATGTTGCAGGATGGGTTTATAGCTCATATTAGCAGACATATGGAACTTTACAACTGAAGACAAAGCCATTTGCAGTTCTCAGGTTGTTAGCAGGTCTTGAGGTTGTCTTATGTTCCTGAAGCTACACTTACTCTGACCTATCTAGGATTTTACCTCTTGTGAGTTACCACATATTAGCTGGTCAGACTAGATAGATTCCTGTAAAAGACAGAATTAAACAGTTGCTTGACTCATGGATTTAGATATAGCAGCCAGACAACAAATTTATCCCCTTTGTCCATTTCTAAAAGTCTACGGAACCTGAAGAGGTCAATTGGATGTAAATAAGGGCATGTTTCCTTTGGCTTAACGCTAAACTCACTTAAGTGGATTGCTTCACAAACACTAAACATAGTCTTCTCTAGAAATCAAGGGATTTGTAATTTTAGTGCATTCTTGAAAAGAAAATACCAAAATTGCTCTGGGTAGCCACTTGCAAACTTCTTAATGTTTTCCAAATGTATTGCGACTTTCAAGAGATATGATACAATACTGCTTATTGTAGGATTGTATTACAGCACAATTCTTTCCTGTCCTTCTAATCCACAAAACATAGCTGAAGTGTGCATTCTGAAAACTAGAAATACCTAACAGCAGACTCAGTATAATTTTTGCAGTCCAAAAATGCAGAGCACCTAACACTATCCTTGTTCACAGATGTGCCACCCTGAGGAAGTCAAACAGACTTTGGTGGTCATGGCTTCTTTTTGTTCCTTACTAAACAGTGATGCTTTCAGTCCTCCAGTATGTAGTGCTGAACAGCTCCAGCATTTGGCGAAATGTAAAAGCTCTGATAGATGTATGTTCTTAATGCTGAAAATTACAGTCCCAATGCTTAGGTCTTTTTAGAGATGTGTGGAACATTTACTTTGAAGCAAACAGAGCCATGGAGTTATTCTGTCTTTCATCTTAGAGGGAATTTTTTCTCTTTCTTCCTCCAGAAGCATCTCAAAGGATCATTTTATTTCCCTTTGCTCCCTGTGGAGGAAGGAGTGGGGTGTAAGTTCCTACTCCCCTCTCCACTAATTGTGGTAGTGTGACTATCTCAGGCACTGGCTGCCTTGTATAGAGCTGAACATATTGTTGCCAATGTGAATTTATATCTTGTACTCAGGATATGTCTTTGCAGTCCAGAAGTGCTACTGCAACTTCTGTAGGCATACTTGAATTGGCTTTAAACGAGGTAGCTGAAAATCCTACCATTACGGTTACTGCTACGAGTACTAAACTATTATGTGCTTGCCCAGAGCATCAGGAGGACTTATTCAGCTCATGGAGAACCAAGTAATGCTGCAGCTGCGTTGCTGTCTGTATCAGAACTTATTAGAGGGAAGTTCTGATGCATCTGAAGAGCTGGCACACCTCTGAATTGCTCTGTAGACATAGTTTGTTTTATCTGTTGTACTTTAGTCTTCTAATTTATTTCACTGTCACTTATGACATCGTGTGTACTTTCATTTGCATATTATGCAAATGCACTCTAACTCTTGCTCTGGATATCGCAAATGCCAATATGAGTATTTGCTCTCAAGAATTTGTGCAAACATAGGTGTTGGCATCTCCACACTAAATACATATTTGGTGTACACATTCTTTTTCATTTGGAGAAATGTGCACAGGGAAAGATATCAAAACCTTAAGATTAATCATGCCCTGATTTGTCGATTTCTTTCCATTAATTACAAATGAGTCTAAAGTGGATAAATCTAAACATACACTTATACAGGGACAGAAAAATCCCACCTGATACATCTGTGCATTAAAAAAGAAAAATCTTACAAACTACACTGGGGTCCTTATAGAAAATACTCTTCCCCGTGCATACTTTCAATTTCCTCAGTTTACAGCATTGGAACTTGTTAGCATTGTTACATTAACCTATGTATCTAGATATAAAGTCTTCCTTTCCACTGAAACATGAGAATAAAAATGTCCACCAGCATTTATTTTTATGAAGGCTGGGAGTGTCAGTCACCTGTAGGTCTAGATGTACAATGCATATTAAAGGAAAAAAGGGAGTTGACATATTTTAGACAGTGTTGACAACCCCATCTTTACACTACAATTAACATTAGAAGGCTAAAGATGATGTGAAGTAAAAGGAAAACTTAATACAAAAGGATTTTTTCAGTGACATATTTCTACAGAGAAAGCCTTGCAAGCTGAAAAATTTCCACTTATTAGTTATAGTTCTAATGAGGCTTCTTAGAACCTTTCTACAATGCTTTGTTAAACCAAAAAGAGTATTTGTTAATGTGTTTTCTTTGTGTATCCCTGTAAACTATACTTTCCAAAGTTCCCAAGATGGATTCTCTAACAGCAAAAGGAAACAAAGCTTAAAGGCATTGTTTTTCTTCCAGCCTTCATCTTGTTGAGTTTGTGGTTAATTTGCTATTTTTCTTCTGATTCCTATATTCCTTCAACTTTTTCTTTAACTTCTCTGTTACTTCTTGAGACTATAATCTAATATACAAAAAAATGCCCTGCAAAAGATTGAGCTACTAACTGTTCTGTAAGGGAGACAGAATGACTATAACAACTATTCTGTTCATTGTTTTAGCAAATAAATCTGGCAATAAAAGAAATTTAATAAAATGAAATTTAGAAATACATAAAAATAAAACCTAATATCACTGTGGGGATTACACAAGGCTTTAGACATACAGATGCACTGTGTGGGATGCCTATTTGTGTTGTACAGATTTATAACCCTGGGTCAGTTTGTAACTGTTCAGTCTGAAAGGGGATTTTTGGCTTTTTAATATCCCAGGTGGCACAAAACTAGGTCTCCAAACAACCTCTTTTACATGTGATGAAGGTAGATGAATAGAGCAAGGGTGTGAAATATGGGCATCGAAGTTATGCTATGGCAAAAGCCAAAAAATGTTTTGCTAGCCTGCTAAGGCTACTGTATGGAAGATCTTAAACTCCTGTGCACAGCCACACTCCGGTGGCTGTCAGAGGTGTTTGCAACAAGGATGGCTGCCCAACAGGTGGTAGAAATTAAAGTGGAGAGTCTTTGAGCCACCACATGCATTTACCCCCCACAGCAGTGTCGGGGAGGCCGTGAGGTGCATGGGGGCACTCGGTCTCTCACAGTGGAGCATTCCTTTTCAATTAAAAGTGTAGATGGCTGCTACCATGCTTTCCCCCTGTGTTTATGTTAATGAAGAGGTGCACAGGACTATGTTCCCAGCCCTCAAGTGCCATAGGACTGCAAGTGCTGTGCAACCAGCAGGAGGCCTGTCATAGATGGCAGCAGCTCCTAAAGCTGCTCTAAAAAGTTCTGGGACTGTGAGATTTCCAGCTCCTGAATAGACGAGCTTTGAAAAGGCACATTTATGGCCTTTGTTCGACTCCTTGCAAAGCATCAGAACCAAAGCCATTTTCAAATCCATCCATTATGCCATCCTGCACGTGTGCGTGCTCTGCGTTCCTCTGGACATGCAAAGCTAAAGCCTTGTTGGTCTTGGCATTGTCCCATGGGAATTGAGGTTTGCTCCTCTCCCAGCAAAGAATTTAACATTATCAAAGCAATAGTGGCAGTGTACATCTATTGCCATCTTCCCTCCCAGAAGAATGTAATTTCTGTACCCATGCTGTCACCCTACAAGGTTCAGTAATCATGGCATCAGAACAGTATTGAACATTAGATCACCAGTTCAGCCATCCCTATATTCTTTCTCTGGTAGTGCCTTGTACTAGGCAGCTCATTTGCAAGAAGCCGTTAATTGAATGTTGTTAACCAAAGGGGGAGTTCTTTCCTTATGCTTCACTTGGAGGAGCGATGATAGTCTCAGTCATGAGGTTTTGTTTTTCCTTCCAGTAACTCCTGGGCGTATTTTTCTTTCCCCCATTTCTTCCTGATGTAACTGTAGATTATACTATTCATTATATAAGTGTCCAGTCCCTTTGTTAATCTTGCTAAATGCTTGACTTCAGTGCTCTCTTGTGACTAATTAATCCCACACTAAATGGTACTGATACCACATGTAGGCTGCAGTAATGGCTATGCAGGATGTGCATTTGTATCAGTGTCAGGTGAGTTCTCCCTCCCCTACTAGCCTGAGGTAAACATTAGCACAGTACAGAGTTCCTCAATCAGTCAACATGCTCTATTCATGTTAAGTGACCAAAATCCTTGATGCTATATTATATCATTGCTAATCATGGGAATAAAGGATATTTTGAAATCCAGAGTGTTTTTTAGTTCTCTGCTTCCCTCCTTCACAGTTGAGCAATACCAACACGCACTCTGCACCAGATTATATTCACTTCTTGAGGTGTCATTTTGATATGCTTAGATCTGCTTGGTTTTATACTATTTAAAATTTACTCCAGCTCAGAAAATTGCAATTTGGTCTCTATTACTTGCCATACAGTGTAATAAATAATAATAAAAAAGATTGTGCCTACTGTCTTTGGGAAAGTCGAGGGAAGCCACCAAGATAACAGGCACAGAAAGTTTTAGAGATCCCCAGGAAGCAAAGTTATACTTTTTGCACTGAGTGCGAAATACTGAAAAATAATATTGGGTGTGAAGAGTGAGCTGAATGTGATGCCAAACACATGAGTTCCAGGTGAATGCTTTCACCTGCATAGCTCTTTCTCCTTTATGGGACCCAGCAGTGTTATTGCAGCCTCATTTGCACTGCTGTTGTTATGTTTGTGTCAGTATTTCCATTGGAAAGCCCTGTTTTCAGGGATTTAGAAGCTGGCTATAAAAAGCCTCAATGGGCAAGAATCTTGGCAACCCTGGTCTCAGTATGGGAGAAAGTCATTGAGTTTTAAGAGGGTTTATATTCCTCTAAATTGTAACTCAAATTACTTCATGGGCTTTCCTTAAAGGAAAGTTTTCAGACTATCTGTGTCCTCTTGTGGCCTGGACTAAGGAAACCTCCTGTTGCTGAACAAGAATAACACCTGTTGCCCAGTGAGGAACTTCATGGATGAGTCTCTGGGGACACTTTTGCCCAGACCTCCCAGCTGTAATATAGTCCTGGCAATTCTACCAAGAAGGGAAGAGCAGATAAAAGTCAGGGATAATTCAGTACCTTTTCCCCATGCCCACTGCAATATATTCCTGGTGCTAAATCTATAGATTTCATATCCTGACCAATTCCTTTCCATCTGTGGAGGCCATAAACCAGGGAGAGAATTTTTTTTTCTTTTTCCCAGTTCAGAGTTTAATTTCACACTTTGGACCTTCTTATTTATACCACAGACATTTTACCCTTCTCTGAACGCATAAAGGAGCGATTAAGAATGCATAAAGGTTATTGATACTCTCTTTAAGGGCCCTTTCAAGTGATATAAAAGGAACACAAAGTAATAAGAAACAGAAGCAGCAATGTGTTAGAAATAAAAAGAAAGGAAAAAAAAAATCTCTTAGACTGAGGGGGCGAGTGTTTAAATGGTTTGCTTCATTCTTACTCTGCCAACTCTGACCAGGTCTATCTGCAGTGACAGATGCACCTTGCCTGCTATCCACGGGCTATCCAATGAGCAAATAGCTTCTGATCTCAACATAAACCTCGAAGTGACTGCATATATTTCACACCATGCCATGGCAGCACTAGCACTGTGACAACTTTGCAGACATACTCCTGCTGCAAGCAGAAAAAGTTGCTTGATGTTTGCCTGTGATGTCATTTTGGTCAATGGAATTGCAGTTGTGGGTGGTTTGCAGTGAATCTTTACCTCATTGTACAACACTTACGTTGCAAACTGGGTTGAAAGACCCAGTCAAGACTTACGTTCATGGTGATGCGCAAACAGGACCCTCCAGTTTAGTTTCATTTCTTACCAACATGACTCTGGATGTCTTCAGAAATCACATTAAAAAAAAAAAAAAAAAAAGGATTGGGAGAGCTTCTACAACCCCTTCTGTTGGCCACACATTATTGTTAGGAAAATAAAACACCCCTCATCCCCTCCTTAAATGTGTCTATAAAGAATATCTTTGCTTAAAAGTAAGGAGGAATCAATCTTTGTCCTTTTGGTAATGGAAGAAGAGACTAACTAATTGGTCTTACATGAAGTCATTCACTTTGCCCTTGTGCCTTCACTCTTCTGTATTAAAAGCGAGCAAACTTTCAGGTTTTCCATGTCTGATCACTTTTCTGTTCCTTTGTTTTTCCAAGAAGGCTACACCTTTCTTGAACTGTGGCACTAAAAATGACACACAGTGCACCTGCTGTGACCTTGGCATCATAAGTGTGCTGAAGTGGTGTCTTATCCACGAAGGACCTCTGAATTCACCAAACAGTGAGATTTATCTTTTCCTGTTGTTGATACATCTTCACGTTGTTGTTGCTGTCACTGACAGTGATCCCTTTTTTTTGGTAGTACTTCTGCCTAGCAATTATTTCTTGCTTTTTATGTATTTGTTTGATTGTTCTTTCTTAATTATTTCACTTTGTGCCTGGCTTTATTGAGCTTCTTTTTGTTTATTTTGGAACAGTTTCCTAATTTTTCAAGATCTTTTGGATTCTGGTCCAGTCCTCCAAAGTGCTTGGAACTTCCTTTTTCTCTATGTGATATTCAATTCTTTGTGAATCCTGTTAAGCTCTTAGCCTCAGTTAATACTTTGTGCAAATAATGAATTTTTTAGTTCTTAGTCCAAACAAACAAAGCATTTAGCCTTGAACCTAAGTGATTTTTGTCTTTTTTTCTTAGAGAAACAAAAGAAAAAAAATCATTATGAGTCAAAGGAAATATTTTTGTTTCCATTGCAGACAATTCTAACAAAAGCAAAGGACTGGAAATTAAAAGCTTCATTAGATAATACTGAAAAATAACAAAGAAGTGTCACTCTACCTAACCCAATGCTTAAGCCGCTTACTCAGAGTACCAGAGATTGAGATTTACTGCCTTTTCCCACTGAGAAGTTTCAAATCCCCAGCTCTCAGAAGAATGCCCTGATCTCCAAACTCTATACCAGAGATGGACAGCTTTTCAGTCTTCCCTTTGAAGTAACTCTAATTTTTAAAGTGTGCTTGAGTGATCACTGGCACAGGGACAGGAACCAAGGCATTCCACTTTCCAGGTAAGCGTCCTAACCACAACAGTGAAAGCACTAACCTACAGTTACTGTTTCTCATGTCTATTGACCCAGTCAGTTCCTATGCATTTATACCCATTTTTGAACAGTAGCCAGTCAGACCAGGGAACCTCCTTCCATCATTCTAAATCAGAATGCCCTTAACATGGTGATGCACTCAGATGTGGAATGGGAGAAGGGTAAAAGGTCCTTCACATCCAAAATGAGTGCATCAGTATTCTCATAGAGGATAAAGAGCCTTACTGCACTTGAGTTAGTATATCTACCCAAACACTTTCTTTCAATTAAAATTTTCAGACAAGTTTTGCCAAAATCACTGCATCATTTCAGGTCAACCCAAAGCTCATTCTTCAGTAAGAAAAACTGCTGAGGCATAGTACATAGTACTCATGGTGATAGTTAGGCCTCTCCTGTGCTACCACACACCTAGTCTGGAGGTCGTGGCACGCTAACAGTGCAGCTCAGAGCTGTGATATGCCCAGGGTGATAGATGCATGATACAAGCTTACTGCCGTACTCCAGAAGCTTAGTCAAGGACTAAGTGAATGCAGCTTCCTGGACTGTATCCCTGGCACAACCCTGCCCATAACCTCCTACAGACTCTCAGTACCTACAGAGAAGTCATGACAGGTAGCAAGAAAAGCTACTACAGGCTGTATTCCCTGTGTGCAAGCCACACAACCATCTCCTGTCACTAGCCATGATGAGGCTGAGGCAACTACTAGTGGCATACTATAGACTTGTCTAAAGACAGCCTCTCTGGAGCAACTATCCGTTGCAAGACTAGTTTCCTGATATTTCTGTTGTTTCTCAACTCTTCTTCCTTCTCTGGCATCTGTCCCCATACAGGCAGGTCCAAGACTGACTCCTTCCAAAACAGATAGGAGGGACCTCAATCAGCTTCTACTGACAACAGCCAAAGGACAAATTTAGTGTCTCTGGGAAGCCTAGCATGATGTTATTGTGCCACAAGCCTGACAATAAATATGTTTTAACTGTTTCCTCTTTAGGTAATGTTATTCGGAGCTTCCAGATGTTGTCAACTAGAAGAGTATGTGCTGCTCTGTTCTCAGCTGCCATGTGGAACGATTTCCATCATCTAAACCACACTACGATGGAGCTGTTTAGAGAACATAATGCATAAACAGACATGGTTCAGTTGGAAATTCATCGATATCAAATGTTGTACAAGGTCTTTGCTGCTAAACTATTTATCAAATAGTAGAGCTCAAGGAAGTCAGTCCTACACGCTAGTGACTGGCTGGGGTGGTGAAGAAAGTGCTGAATCCATCAGTCTGCTGAGCCATATATTCTCAGTAGACTAGAAGGCTTTGCACATTTTGAGATTGTGGAAAAAGAAACCCTAGACCCCTAGCAAAAATCAGTGTCTGTTAGGCCCTTGCTCAGTGCTATGTTTTGGTGGGGATTACAAGGCTTATTTTCAATTCTTATGTTTGAAGCATAACCCCTGAAGATTGTGTTGTTGAAGATGCTCTGATGCCTAAAGTAAGTCTCTTGTCAGATGACAAGATTCCAAAAAGGACTGCAGAAGACTCAGAAGTAATGCAGCATAGTGTGATGAAATTCATAGTATACTACTACAGCAAAACTATGGCTTATCAGGTGTCCTTGGACACTAGGATTTCACCAGGTTAGTAGGTTAATATCAATCTAAGCAAAAGGTTAAAGCATGCCTGGAGTTTTATATACATGCCTTTTTTTTTTTCTTTTGCTGTATGACACACTGCATATAACGATATTTTTTCCTATACCCAATACAGACTTGACTTATGAAAGACTGTCACCTTTCCAGAGGTTTAAGAAAGGTTTCTCATAGTTAACTCTGGTACAAAAGAGCAGTCTGTATCTACCACTCAGGTATCTATAAAGTCTTTAATCAATGTTCATCATTATTTGCAAAGCTGCAGGAGGAGTGCTAAAATATAAAATATTAGTATCAGTGAAAAAAGGATTCCCAATTGGCACTGGATTCTAATTCAGCTTTCTCTGCAGGATTTTACATGTATCTTTCTGTAGATTTGGCAATGGCCAGCAGTAAAAAAGGGAGCTGATCTGGATGGCCAAATGATGCAGTCTAGAACCATATTTTTCATGCAACATTATTATGGAATTGTTTATGATAATGTAGAACTCATACGTATAAATTTAAAATCTCTAACATAAATTTAAAAATAAAACCCTCAGCATATGTTCAAGCCTGCAACAAAAGCTAGCCTCATCAGGAACAGCAAGCACAGAAAAATAGTACTTGAGCTTAAAAGTATAAGCATATCTGAAGAAGAATGTGGTGGAGAGTATTTATATTGAATACTTTAATAAATATTCTTATGTTCTTATATTCTTAAATATTCACATGTATTCAGAATGTGAAATCTGAAATTTTTCAGTTGTGATGTGTATCATACAGCATTCAACACTACAAAGTTGTCAGCATCCTTGATGAGATACATCTAAGAAATAATACTTTCTAAAGCTTGTGTCAGTTTTCATAAAATATTTTAGCATTTCATAAAAAATCATAAGACAGGTATGTTTCTGTAACCATTCTGTAATTCCAGCTTTCCTATGTTCCGTGGACCAAATCATAAGTCACAAGAACAGGATTATAAATAAAGATGTGTTAGCAGGACAATAGAGTATCAGTGAAGAAATGTAAATAGGCCCAGCGTTTAGCCAAGGCTGCAAGAAATCTTAATCTTCTTGACAAAAAAGAACACAAGGTAGTTTGGAAATGCACGGTTCATTCAGATGAGTCCTTGCTTCTCTACCTGTCCACATGTCTTTTTCCCATCTCTTCTCATCTCTCATATGTAATAAGTCTCACTTCACTTCCTTGTTCTGTTCCGTGGAGCAGAGCTAAAGCAATTATGCTCCAGGGAGGTCTTAAGACACTTCCACTAACTCAAGTGAGGAATTGCTCAGCAGCTTGCTAGGCTTTGCACTGCACTGCTGACAGCAGATTTTTGAAATCTACAAATGAGAGGTCTCACTGTGCTGTGTTATCTGATCTCAGTAGTTGCTGCTCAGCCAGGAAGCACAAGTGAAGGACTGCTACCCAGAAACTAGATGGATCACCATGGAGTCCCACTATGAGTTCCAGTTTTCACAAACATGCCATATATCACCCTTAGCAGAACGAGCAGAAAGGTGGAGGTAGGGAGATGGAGTGAGGGAACCTGGAGACCACGTGGTGTCCAGCAGCTGCGTGATTTCTTTCTCTGCTCAGGATTATTTGCTTGTGCAATCTTAAACATTCTGTCCTGGGGGAGAAAGGGCCCAGGGTCTGGACTCATGATTTTTATTAGACCTAATGCTTTTGTAAACAGCTTGGGAAACATTCTGGGCAGAATTTTGTCCTTGTCACACAGACAGAAGCAGACTTTTCCCCATTTTTCCTTCATTTCTATACTTTCTTCTCTTCTGCTTTACCCATGTATCCTCCACCTTTCCTCCTTTTCTCTGTTCTAAGAACAGAATGTGGGTGACGGGAGAACAATAGGTGCTTAATAACTAGTGGAGCACATTATGGATATACCATCTGAACGGGTTTAAAAGACATGAATCTGGGGTATAACTCTATTCTTCATCATATTGAGTGTCTAATCATCTGGTGCACTGCTGCCAGTTGGGAAGCTAAGTTAACATGTTTGAAATTGGACAATGTAAAAAGTTTCTTCTTTCCTCCTCTCTGATCAGAGCAACCTCAAAATAATTATTTGTTTCTTTTCTTTAATAAAGGTAGTGAGACAGGAGCATCTCATGGCCATAATGAATGGGAGAAAAGTGGATTGTAATTAACTGTGTGCTGCTCTGAATTACCATGGCCACAACTCCACAAAAGACTATTCCATTTTTTAAATAGCTTTCTTAAAGTCTAATTACAGTGACTGAATCTTATTTTTGTTAAAAATAAAAGATGTACGAGCCCTAATGAGCATAAACTTTGGCAGATTGGTATGAATGGGAAAATGCTTGAGTAATATATATGAGTGGATGTGCAGATAATTGAAGTTTAGAGCTGTATTTTAACAGATTTCAGTAAGACTGCACTAGGCTTGAGGAAAAGAAATCATAAGTAAATTGAAGGCACTATCCTGAAAGCCACATGCATGGAATTTTCACGGAATGAATGAAAGCTTTGTATGCTGAGAGCAAGGATTCTGTAGCCTGTTCACACATGACACATTGACATCATGGTGGGCAATACACAAGTGTAAAGCAAGGGGAAAAATATAAGCTTTTTTTTCTTTCTGTATGACTCTTCTCTTGGGCCATTTGCTTTGTGGCTTGAAAGCGGAAGAAAAGTCCCCTATAGAGAAGTTCAAATTTAGCCAGTGTCCCCTTGATGTGGAACAATACCATTTTAATGTTGACACAAGTGGCAAAATCTTTGGAATCAGTTTTGTAGCCACTGAAATCAGAGCCAAACATCCCATTGACTTTAGGTAGCAAAGGTCCTTTACTCTTGCAAAAAGCTTTGTTGTACTTTAGGTCTTCTAAATACTTAAGAAATACTTTTGGTTGCTAAAATAAAAAGCTTCATGACATTAGTTTATGAGTCTGTACCCTTAAGCAAGATCAGGATTGACTTCTTGACTCAGTGGGTGGAGCAGAATTTCACCAAATGGAAATATTTTAGGAAGACATTTAACTTAAAATGCTAACACTTTTGTTTTACATTTTAATGCTACACTAACACTGAATTAAAATGGAGTCCCAATAGTAATGTGTAATAGCTAAATCAATACCACATGATTAGTGTCATGAAAATGAATATTAAATGATATAATAGAAATGGGAGTCACAAAACAAGAAGGGATTTTTAAGAGAATAAAGCCTTTGGTGTCCATTAACTCATGCCTGACTAATGCTGAATTATGATCAAATATCTGGAAAATACTTGTGAGAGCTTCACTAATGCCCAGAAAACGTATCCTAATTAATGCTATTATGATAAATGTTGAAAGAATTCATTATGACTCAGGACTTCTAATAGATAGTTACCCATAAACTTCATCTCAACAAACTCTGACATTATCACAATCACAGTGATGACTATTACAAAGATGTAGTTTAAAAGGTCATGTTAACTGTGACCAAACTCTTTAGTCAAAGTCTACCAATGACTGAGTTTTCTGTTTGACATGTTTCTGCTAGAGCTTTCTACCACAGCTTGGAATTAACATCTTGCCTTGTTTTGAGCTAGAAAACCTCAGTTGTGCAGCATGAATTACACAACATGCTTAATGGTCAGTGCAGTCTCTGAGTCTATGTGGTCTCAACAATGAATACATGCTTATATGCTTGGGGCAACTGGGGGAGCACAGAGATGAACATGATTTCAGTGTGTCCAGTCTCATTGTAAACAAAAGATTTACTTAATTTGCTACAGAAGGAAATTGCTTTGATTCAGAGTATGCTATCAGATATATGGCTTTTTTAAGGTTGTTCCCTACTCATTTGAGGTCTTCCACTGTAGCTAATAGTGGCACCAGGACCAATGCCTTCAAGATACAGCAAATTTGGTTTATTTTCTCTGAATGTAAAATAACACCTTTTCTATTAAAAGAATTACTATTAAAAATATTTCTCTGTGAAATTAACCCCACAAATAAGTTAAATGTTCTTTAGTATATGGGCCATTTACAATTTATGCCAGTAAATGATTAAAGACATATTTGAGAATGGGCTAATTTACAAGGTATAGGAACTACATACATTTAAATTAAACAGTTGTAATTTTGTGAAAATTACAGAAGCTCTTTCAAGTGCCCCTGTTACCTTTCTTTTAATCAGAGCTGTTCTCTGAACTTTAACATATACACTCCTGATTTACAGCTAGTAAGTGGAAGGAAAAATAGGTCAGCGGGGAAGTTTGCTTTGGTTTGATCAGTGACCATCTTAACCACAGCATGATGATGTTCCGTGACTGCTGCAATGAAGTCAATCTCTGATAAACTACCATTGAAGGCAGGACCTTATACTGGCAATTGACATACCTACATGTGATGTCTTTCAGAGATCTAAAGACTTGAACTACTTTGTGACTGATAAACCTCTAGTTCATAAGACTGGCCTATAAAAGAGTTTTGTTGTTGTGGTTTAACCCCAGCCAGCAACTAAGCACCACACAGTCACTTGCTCACCCCCTCAGTGGGATGGGGGAGAGAATTGGAAGTGTAGAAGTTCAAAAGCTCATGGGTTGAGATAAAGACAGTTTAATAGGTAAAGCAAAAGCCATGCACACAAACAAAGCAAAACAAGGAATTCATTAACCTCTTCAAATGGGCAGGCAGGTGTTCAACCATCTCCAGGAAAGCAGGGCTCTGTCATGCGTAATGGTGACTTGGAAACACATATGCCATCACTACCAACATCCCCCCCTTCCTACTTCTTTCCAGCTTTATATGCTGAGCATGATGTCATACGGTATGGAATATCCCTTTGGTCATCTGGAGTCAGGTGTCCAGGCTGTGTCCCCTCCCAACTCCTTGTGCACCCCTAGTCTACTTGCTGGTGGGGTGACGTGAGGAGCAAAAAAGGCCTTGGCTGTGTGTGAGCACTGCTCAGCATTAACGAAAACATCCCCATGTTATCAACACTGTTTACATCACAAATCCAAAATATAGCCCCATACTAGCTGCTATGAAGAAAATTAATTCTCCCAGCCAAAACCAGTACAGAGTTCAGACGTTTGTGTGGTTGTAATGCACAGGGAACCATAACTGAATGTAGGGAATTGGCCCTGTGGGATGCCGTGTGTCCATGTTCAAACCTTTGTAAGAATCTTAGCTTTCACCTGAAAAGCATGTCCAGCCAGGACAATGTTTTTAGAGCATGTGCTTTTCTGGACTTATGCTTGGATTAAATTGAGAGAACTCCAGGCTATGTGTATTCTTCTGAACAGGACTGCATTCATACATGCTTACATGTTTTCTTAAACCTGTAAACATACAATAGTGCTTTTTGGTTTTTTTTTACATTGCTCAAAACCTTCCTCTCCTTTTAGCCTTTGTATTTATTGATAAATAATTATTTACCAAACTAACAAGTATCATTTGCAAATCAGGACAGTTATATCAAGATTATTTCCGTGTAGCCAGTAGACAGAAATGAACAGTAGCAGGTCTATTCATTGCTTGTATGTCTGTTACTTTACATATTTTTTAATATGTTATGGTCCTCATTTGTCTATACATTACTTATGTCACTTATAAATCAACTTAACATCATAAACATTTTACTGATTTGCTCAGCTTTTCCAGAACTGAATAAAAAATGGATGCTGCATTTTGATTTGCTTGGAAAAAAATTTTCAATGGGTGATATTCATCCCTACTGTGTACCAGAGATTAATTTGTTCTCGTGCAATGGATGTAGAAGGAAAGTTTCTACTCCAAAAACATTATGTAAAATGGCATCTTCTTACACAGATTAGTCCCCCATTCTGAATAATCAGAATCAAAACTGCTGACTTCAATGACAAAGTGACTTTTTTTCTGCTTTTTTTCCAAAGTAAAAATCTATGATTGTAAGTGAAGAAAGTGATTCTGCATATGATTGAATTCAACATATTTAGACAATAATGCACATCAATTAAAGATGTGCTGAAGTGCTGACCCTGAAAAAGGTATTTGCCTGCACAGAATCAGGAGAGGGAGCTAACTTCTGTTCCATCCAATAATTTAAGCAGGTCAGGAAGTTGATTTTTTTTTCCTGAAAAAAAAAACCCAAACAACAAATGAAAAAACAATGCTTCATACAAGACACTACCACCACAACAACTTTTTTTTTTTTTCTACAGCTTTCTTTTTTCTTATTTTTAAACTGCTTAAGATATCACATTACATGAGTGGAAATGAAAATTAGTGTCCTTGCAAATAGACTTGATTTTCAGGGAATGAAAAGGATATATTCTTATCTGAAAAACATAAGAAGACATTTAAATTTTCACATCTGCTACAAATGGGCATCCATGGTTCAAGTGAAATATGGATTTTTTCCCCTGCATTGCAGCCTGTGCTTTGCAATACTGTTGCAGCACTGCAACAAATCTTAATGCAAGATTAAGGGGAGGGAAGGTGATTTTATTGTGAAAGAAATGGAAACAAAACCAATTTCACTCATTCACACTCAGTCGATCAGACCCACATGGTCTCAAGCACCAAGGTGTGTGTATCTAAGTAGTTTTTCCTGTAGTCAGGCACCAAGACACTTGTATCCAGGTGAACTCTCCAGTACTCTTTGCAGTGACACAGAGGATAAAGAATGACTGCTGTTGAGTGCTCTCCATATCTCCAAGGTTCTTCCTAGCTTAGTGGCCATGTGCCACTTTGAGATCTCCCTTTTTTGTAGTCTCTAGGGCCTGACAGTGATTGTCAGTTCTTCCTCTGCATCCTGTCCCACCTCTGTGAGACGTTATGATTTATTCATTGTTCTGTGGGTTTCCTGAGACCCTCAATTAGCTCCAGCCTCTCCATCTCCTCTGGTCTTGTGATGCTTCTGCAACCATACAGTCCCATCATTCTCATCATCTTCATTCTATGTAATCTATTATCTATTATTCTATTCTATTCTATTCTATTCTATTCTATTCTATTCTATTCTATTCTATTCTAATTCTCTACACAAATTTTCTTTAAATATATGAGGAAACTTCAATGAATTTGCTTTATACATATAGCTTGATAGTTAATTTTTCCTCCCTTTTTTATATATACTCCAAGTTAGGAATCTTACTTTTCTTTCAAGCAGAGACATCAAAAGGCCCTGATTTTCACAAAGGCAAACCCTTTCTGTCTTTTTACGTTAATGTAAGCTTGCTTCATCTTTTGTGTGTATCCATAGGTACATGTGGGCAAGCACTCACATGAAAGTGAGTAAATCAAATTGGTGCTTCCAGAAAACAATCAGGCCTGCAGCCTGCAGATTTAATTGTCAGGCTTCAGTTGGTCCAGACTACTAAGTGACATCTCCAGCTGCATAGACTATAAACCTGGCTCACTTCTGAAATTAGACAGTAATCTGCTGGAGTCAAAAGATGGCTTTTCACAGCTGGGCTGCCACTGTCAGGAGGTGTTCTTTGCCACATCTCATTTTAATGTGCATCCATGTGGATTATACTTTATGTTTTGCATGTCTGGGTGCTACAATCAGGTCACTGGTGCTGTTACCTGTGAAATTGCTGACAGTGTAGTAACAGCCTCACTGCAAATTCAGCCACGTGTTGTCAAAGTCCGTCTGAATCTGGAATTTATCTTCAGATGAAATACAGATACTCCAGAAAAAGAAAAACTTTTGTACTGAATTCCTTCCACTCCGCATAATTCACCTTTGCATTCAGAGGTTAACTACAAACTCAAGGTAGCTTTCATCCAGTCAGCTCTTCACAGTTACTTCAGCACACGCCAAATCTTAGACAGGGATTTAGTTAGCCTGTGCTGAAATGTGTTGCAAAACCCACACTGTTTACAGATGGCAAGTTAGTGACATTTCAATTAGCCATGATATGTCTACATGAATTTCAGCCATCCCTTATGCTCGTCCCCTC
The DNA here is from genome assembly GCA_013400195.1 of Aramus guarauna. Lineage (NCBI taxonomy): Eukaryota > Metazoa > Chordata > Aves > Gruiformes > Aramidae > Aramus > Aramus guarauna. The sequence goes on from VXBL01006815.1 coordinate 81,313, forward strand.
GTGGTATTGTAGACATATGCTAGAAAAAGGCTTCCTGCCAAGCTTGATTTTCACAAGATCCAAATCATTTAGGCAGTCAAAACACAAAGAACTCCGAGTTATCACCTCAGTCTCAGGTAATCCCTAACCTGATTACTAGAGACTGGGAGAGTATATTGGGGCAGTATCACTTCGTGTTTGATCGATTCTCACATGTTTTCCATGGAATGTGCTATTGACCTTCCCCAGGGACAGGATACTGAGCTAGATGGACTTCTGTCCTGGACTTCTGCTGTTCTTGCATGCAAATTTAACTTACAACTAAATCATCCATATTCAAGACCTGAAGTTACAAATAAACTGCGTAATAATTCACATAAACTAGTATGTATTTCTTTGTTGCTATTAGACAAGCAAATCATTCAATTCTTCAAAATCTTCTGGCTCGACTGGGAACTGAAGCTCCATGGGGCTAGCTGTCCTCCTTCAGAGCTGCCAGTTCCAGCTCCTCTGCTGAAAGAGAAGAGGCAGGAACTGGGGCAGGATTAGTCCCACTGAGTTTTAGCTATCTGAAAATTAGATGTCTGGCTCCAGCTAATCATGTGGGGCTCTTTCCAGTTCGTGTATAAGCACCTCTAGGGGGTGATTCATCTCTCTCATCTGTGAGATTAAATTAAGTGAGGACAGCTAAATGTAGGTGAAATCAATCTTGTTCTCGGTTTTACCCTCTCCTGACTTTCCTTCCCCTTAAGTTCCTCCCTCTCCCCTTATATTCTACGAGATAATAATATATAACAAGTTTAATAAAACTTGTTAAATAAACTAACTGATTTTAAAAACTTCTAAGGCTGCCAAACAAAAGATGTATTGTATGTCTCCATTTACCGGAGTCTGAAGGAGACAGAAACAGAAATTTGGAGACAAAAATCTTTTGTTCCTGTTGAGGCTTTTTTGTTCCAATTGAGACTTTTTTGTTCCAATGAGGAAAAAAAAAAAATTAAAAAAATCAAGGGGTTTGTTTTGCTTTATTTTGTTTAGGTTCCAGCCCAATCTTTTTCACTTTTTGGAAAGGAATGTTTGATTTTCTGTTACAAAATAATTTATATAATTACAAACTAATAACAAATCTTAAGAAGATGAAGCATAAAGAGTTTTCAGTAGGAAAATGGTCTTCTGCATCTGAGATTCCATTTTTGTTCAGAATCACAGGACCTGGGAAATTCTGAATTGTTTGTTTGCTTTCATTTCACTCTGGAAAGGAAGAAATTTTGATATTCCAAAAACCAATGTTCTTCCACAACTATTCCTGCTTTCAATCTCTTCCAGAGGACTCTGACTAGTTGTGAATGAGGAAGAATTGTTTCCAGAGCTGTCCATGAGTAACGTCTACTCATTTTCTAGAGCCAAAACCAGGCTTATGTCTCAGGGCAATGACTTCCGAATCAGATTTAATTATTTTAGAAAAAAAATGTCCCCTAATGCTGCCAGCAGCACCTGTGAGAAAGGATGCATGTCTGTATAGGATGCTTCCTGAATCAAGGCCTTCATCTCCATCTGGGTTATAATTTAATTCATCCATAAATAGGGATAATATTTACATTGACCTCACAGAGGTGTTGCAAGGTTCACTTCATTAAAATTTGCCAAATGTCAGGTCCTTGGAAGCAAGATGGGATGGAATTATAAAGAATTTATTTTTAGTATTCAGAAATTCAGCTTTTAACCTGCCAAAACAGATGCGCTGCGCCTTTCTCTGTGCCCTCCAGGCTGCTGAACTCTGGTGAATCATGAGCAGAAATTAGTTCCAGACTTTGCCTGCAGACATGGTAAGGATTGCATCAGACCTCACGGAAATAACAGTATGTTCTCAAGACCTGTTGGAGTCCTTTTGAATCTGAAGACTGTGTTGAACAACTTCATATCTGATTCTGCAGCTTTTCAAAAAATTGTGCTGTTGGAAAGGTCTCCCATTGGAATTGACAGCTGTTTAGCCCACTGAAATTTTGTTTTGTTTTCTGAATTCTGTTGATTTTTCCTTCATTTTCCCATGTTTGGAATCAGTAATTTTCAAAACTGTAATTGCAGAGTTTTCAAATGCAAGAAGTAAAACTATAAAATCAACAACAAAACAAAATTAAAAACCAAATAAATAAAACCCAACCGTGGCCTGAAAAACTAAAACTAAAGCCAAAAAGGAGAAAGTGCTAAGGCTTTAGAGTACTTGGAAAGGAAAAATGCATTAAGAGAAAACGGGAAGATGATTTATTTAAGCTTCAGTTCTTTTTCTTAATTATGTTTTAAGAATGCTTCATTTTAATTAGGAACATGAACAGTTCCGTGACTCAGCTTACAGACCTCAACAATCACAATTCAACAACTTGCAAAAGCTGTTCCTTCCCAGGATCTTTTTCTCTGATACTTTACCACTGCTGCTGCCACATTTCAACTTTACCCATGTTACCAAAAATGGGAACTTTGTGGAGGAAAATTCCTGCAAACACTAACATTTCCTTTGCTGCATCATGCAGGCCTGCTATGAAAAATGCCACACCGCCGGTCACTTACTGTACTGGCCACACTGCAGAGAGCAGCTCCATATAGAAATCCTGTGGACTTCATCGCTTCAAGGTGTCAGTGCTTCTGGCTCGGGAAGACCCTGTGCCAGAGGTTGCCAGGATGACGTGATCTGCAATAACATCACTGTATTCCTCTTCATTTATTACACTGTTTGCCTGAGCATCCACTGGCCTCTGCTAGAGACATGTTAATGGGCTGGAAGGTCTGACCCAGCCCGCTCACAACTGCATAACAGCAGAAGTGGAAACACTGTGGTAGGGGTGACTGAAGTTCAAACCTAGGACATGTCCATCACACTACCAGGATCACTTTGTTCTTCAATGCAAGTTAGTGCCTCTGTGTGGTATTGTCCGGCACCACACAGACACAGGAGCTTGCTCAGAGCTAACTTGGCAATTTCAGGTATAGAGCTGTGTGGTATTGAAGGTGAACGTGGCTCCACGCAAGCTCTGTTACGCTGACACAACCAACTGCCAATGTGGCATGCAGCTGTAGAGTTATCATGGAACATAACCAATCAGGCATTTCAGGTAAAAAGAGATAATGGAGACATGGTTCAGAGAAGTGAGTCATCTCATTTGCTCTGCTAAAATGCTGCTAATAAAATGTGATGACAGTTTCAGTGTTAATACTGTGTGTACTATCTCTGTGATCAGCAGAATGTTTATTTTAAAGAATGGTGTTTATTCCTTTCATTGCCTGTCCTAGTCACTCAAGACTGACCAAAAGATCATTTGTGTAGCATAAAGCTGGGCTTAATGCTACAAAGGGGTAAGCATTCTTGCAGCAGTGGACTTAATCACATGCTTAACTTTAAGCATGTCAGTAGCCTCAGGCAAGACTAATTATGTCCTCAGAGTTAAGCATGTGCTTAAGTGCACTTTTGGATCACAGTCAGAATACTCAGCACCTTGCAAGGCTGATATTCTAGTGACCAAAATTTGTTTTGGAAGAATTTGTATTCAAAGAAAACAAAACAACAAAAAAAGCCCCTTGCATCTCTCTGTAAGTATTATCAAATTGGATCCAGGCCAAAACTTCGCCATTCCCACCAGCACATGCAGCTGTTCTCTGAGAAAAGGGTGTAATTCCAGCCCCTGGATAAAAGTGTACATTTCAGTGCATTTGCCATACGCAGAAGTTTGCCATTTTTCACAGTAAAAGCAACTTTTCCTGTTTAGTGGTAGTTTCCTTGTCTCCAGTGAAAACTGCCTCAATTTCCTATGGAATTTTTACAGGCAGGAACAGGAAACAGTTTCATTTTATTACAAACCCGAAGTGTATTTCCCATTTCATCAAGCCTGAGAAGCACGCCTTTCAACCCTGCAGGCTGATCTGTGGCTAGGAGAACGCTGGGTACAAGCTTTCAGGTATTGCCAGACTTATGTCAAGACCTCAACAAGTTTGTCGGAGAGATTCCAAGAAGCAACTTGCATCTCTAGGGAAGGCAGTGCATTGAGGTGCTGTGAAGTAAAGTGCCACTGAAGTAACATTGAGTCCTCTTACAAATGCAGTGAAAGATGTTCCTCTGGCTTGGAACTGCTCCTTCCTTAGTGACAGCTCCCAGGTTCTGCAGCACAACACAACCGACCCACTGCACTCTTTGTGTCCAGTGCCCACGTAAGTTAAAGAACAGCCTTTACAGATCTATAAAAAGTTATATTTGCAGGTACAGACCAGTTTTGCAGTGAAAAATGGAGTAATATAAAGCAAATACAGTTTAAATGAGATTCAAGCCCATTGACTGCTCATGTATGAACTTTAATATAGTACCCCAACAAATTTCTCTCCAGCTATGCCTCTTTTGCCTGAACAAACTTACTAATATGCCACTGTTTAAGTGTGTATGGACTTAGCCACAGCACAGAGCAAAAGCAGTATTTCGTACCATTGACATGAGCCAGAGTAGAAGTTGCTCTATTTCCAGTAATCCACACACTAAAACATACCACTTGGGAACTGTGATTGCCCACTGCACAGCTTGCCATCTCCTCCAGAATGAATCCAGCCATCAGTTACTGCTCTGCTTTTTTCTTCCACTTGTGTACTCAATTTTCCCCACTGAACACCAAAATTTTTCCTCAGATGACATAGATTCTCAGCTTTTCTCCTGCTACTTGATGCTGCCTGTTCCTGCTCCCTTCCACCCCTGGAAGAGAATGTATCCCAGCAATCAATTTCTCATAGATGAAATAACTGCTCTTGTGGAGAGGAAATGGGAGGGGGGAGGGAAGCAGGAAAGAAATAAGTCCCTTTGCTTTGAGCTCTGTAGCCACCAGTGCTTTTCTAGCAATGCCCTCCCAACTTGCCAGAACCTGTCAGTCTAGCCTTCCCATTATCACTTTCGCTTTGAATTTCTGCTGGAATGTACTCGTTTGTTGATTTCCCATTTTCTGTTTGGAGAGGTTAATGAGGAGCAGCTGCAATACCTGTCCTAACTCCTTCATCTCCCCTCCTCCTCCCTGCCCCCTCTTTTGAAACCAGTCACAAATGTACAGCTGCTCTGGCTTGGAGACCCTACACAGAGCTTCATAGCAATGTTTGTTAAATAGATCTTCAATTAGCTTTAAAATCCCTAGGTTTAGCTCTGGAAACACTCAACTTAGCAGCTGAGTGTTCAGTTCAGTCACCTATCAACTGTACTAACTTTTAAACCCTGATCTTTCTCTGAACTCTCACCACTGAAAGAGGGTCTTGCTTTCTACGTCCACCTTTGCTAAATCGCAGAAGAGTGCATGAGGTGACATTTTCTGCTTTCTAAGAGGCCAAAAGACTATTTTGTTATAATATGTTCAGTCCTGCTTTTAATGCTTGCCACCCTCAGGTTCAAGTGACTTTAGAATCCACCGCTATCCATCATCTATCCGAGTCATTATATTAGGCCCTTCACAGTGGTACAAGAGAAATTAGGTCACTTTCCTGGAAGGATGGTAACTGATGATTTATTTAACAAAAAATAATCTGTAAGCACAGCAAACTGCGTAATGGAGTGGGATAGTGTGAGTGCCTCCCTCTGCTTGCTAGATATTCTTCATTTTAAATGTCAGTGATTACTTTTTTCCCCCAGGAAATCCCTTTTGCTCATTTATTGCCTGTATTTGACAAGACTAAAAGGAAAATCTGAGGCTTGTCGTTGTATATGACTGTATTCAAGATTTTACTGTGTTTTACTGTGTTGCTATGTTCAAGCATAGTTCCTCTCCAGTCCCATGTAAACAGGTCTAATCATTTAAATACAGAGCACAAATTCAAACAGTCTGGAAAAAACAAGACACTGGCAGTGTAAAATCTTACAGAAGGTTGAGTGTAAAAGGCAAAGAAGTAAGGTAGTAAAGACAAACTTGCTGTAAGACAGCACTCTGAGGTATTTACTTTCACAAATGCACATTGGCAAATATTTTATTTTGCCATTAAAAAAAAAAAAAGACTAAAATAGTTTCTACAGCCTACAGACTTGTTTAAGTTGCACAGGCTTTCTAGACATTCTAACACCACTAATGCTGTTTCCTGCAAACTCTAAAGCTTTAATGGTTCCTCTGTCCTATTCAGCAGTAGAAGGGTACACAGTAATCTGAAAATTTTTAAAGAAACAGGAATCTGAAATCATGCTTTATTGCAATGAACATTTTCTTCTAAAATTCAACGTGCTCCCTTCCTTTGCACACATCAATGACTGCGTCCTCATGCTAAGCAGGGTGAAACACTTGCAGTTCCTGGACAGCAGATCCACACAGCATTTGAAAGCCATGAGATATCTGAAACATTCAAAGTTTATTAAAAAAAAAATGGGAGTCATCATGAGAAATGTCTGTTTACTTCCCACTGGAGGAATTTGAGACTGTTCTGAGGAAGTAGCACTTAATAACAGTGCAACATTTTTGCAGTCACTGTGACATGAACTCAGTTTTTCTTGAGAAATCGCATAGTCTGGAAAACTATCAATGCAGTGAGAGACAATGCATCTTTTCCTGTTCAGAAAATGGTGCTTTTTTGGTATGGAAGAACTGCTATGTCACAGGGACAGTTTAAGAGTAGAAGGGATCTTTTGACAGAATTATAGTGAGGAAAATCAATCAAAGTCATTATGGAAAGGGCAACAGTAAATGGCGTCAAACTTTTTAGAACTCTAAACGAAAGTACATTCCATAGGCGAACTTTCTTTCCTCCCATTCTTTACCAGTTAAATACAGCCGTGAACACTGTAAAACAGTTTATTACAGAAAAAACTCAAACGTGCTTGCAAATACTGTCATCTTTGTGCCAAGACAGTAATGCAATATATCCATGCACCTTCATTCAAGATCAACACCTCTGATGAATTCAAGTAAAATTCTAGTGGCTTGCAGAAAATTTGCAGACAAGAGAGGCCAACCTTGCTGTGTAAACTGTGGTATGAATTAGGTATTAAGCTCTACTGAAAATATTTATCAATCTTTGTTATATGGAAACTTCTGTGACTGTTGTATCTGAGTGCTTTACATTTTTTATTTCTTCTCTATACATCTCTGCACGGTATGTTCATTTTCAAGTTGAGGAATTAAAATAGAGAGATTGTGGCTTGCCTTTACAGAGAGCTTAGAGGCCACTATGGTCAGCACTGCAGGATCTTATGGGCAGATGCATTAACTCTTGCAAAAGGGAGCCACAATAATTTTCTGTTAACTAGATACTCTAGACAACATATCTAGAAGGATTCCAGTGCTATGTTGTGGGATCACTTCATTTCAAGCCGATTCACTTGGGTGGGATGCCATCTAAACTAGCATATAAGGAAAAGCCCTGGAAAGGGCTAAGTCACATCCAAGCACAACTGGCATTAGTGACAGAGAAGGTGCTCTCCTTCACAGCCCTTGAGCCTTCTCAAGAAGAATAGGTACAAATGTGCAGCTGCTCTGGCTTGAGGACTTTACGCAGAGTCTTTTCATTCAAACCTGGTGATGAGCTACTCTTGCTTGTGAAAGGGCTGCTGGAGGATGAATATGCACTTACCATGGTACCTTGTGTCTTTTTGCATACAGTAATGCCTGCCTGAGGGGTTTCAAACTCCATCTTCTACTTTCTGTGAGAGTGCCTTAATCACCCATCTGTAAACTAACTGTTGGGAATTGAAAGGTCATCCAAGGCTCTCCTACAGTAGCTGTTCCACTCTGCTTCATAGCTCTAGAGGAAAGGAGATGAAGCAAAATTCAGTCTTGCCAACAGGCTATGAGTGCTTGGGAAAGGAGAACTCTCAGTTCCCTTGCTGGCTGATAGGTTTCTCCTTACCCATTTCATCTAATGTAAGATATAATCAGTAAACAGACTAACAAAGAAAGGAAAAAGTTATACTCCTCATATGTATATATCTCTCTGAGCTCAGTGAATCTTGAGTTCTTTGCTAGACTGGCATGACTTTGCCAAGAGTGTTTTCTCTGTCCTTGAAAAGCTACACACAGCTGGATGATTAAGATGCTCTGCTGGGAAGTTGCAGATAAGGGTCAAATGCTGTAGGCAAATGATGAAATTCAACTTGGGTTTTCTACATCAGGGGGGAAGCTCTAAAGCACTAAGGTCCTGAACTGAAACAATAAGCAGCAGAACTAACAAAATGTGCTGTGCTATACAATGCTACGTCTACACCTTGTCACTACAGTGATTTCAACTCATCCCACTCTCTGTTCTGTTGCTTTTCAAAGCATTTCTGAACTTCCTTGGTACGTGCAAATGACCTTTACTTTGAGATATGAACTGGAAAAAAATTAGTGGAATAAGTGGATCAGGACTATCCAAATCTGATCAGAGTAAGTACTATTTCTTTTTCTGGTTTAAAAGATGAGTCAGTTTTTCATTGGATGATCAAGTTGAGCTGTAAAACCCCTGGCTCATGTTAGAGAAATCTGACTTGAGGCCAATCTTTTTCCTCATCAAAACTGGAGCTCAGATAGCACACAGGAAAATAACTTCTAATACTATTTAGCAGCTGGTGAATAAATAAGTCAGAACAATTGGTCTATGAATATATTAAAAGCTTGGAAAAGATAACCTCTTCTTAATTACAGTCTGTGAAATATCACCTCTTTGTGGTTGCAAATAAGGATGACATTTGATCTTGAGTCTGAAGGAAAATGGCATCTGCAGAAAGCATGTTAGATGTCTATTTTTCTTATTTATTTATCTTCACTTTTGCTATAACTAGTAAATCAAATCTGGTTTATTCTCAGGCTTGGTTCCTGCTCTCTTATTTTTTTACCAAGTTTTCACTATCTCTGTCAGCCTTTACAAAACTCCTCAATCAGGAGTGGCTTGCAATAATCGTATAATCTTAAAAGTGATATAAATTGTGTGTACACGTGTGTGTGTGTATATATACACATAATCTGTCTCACTTATAATTCTGAATCTCACTTTCATATTTGCTGTGTAAGACCAGGCCATTTGTAGACACTACAGTAGCAAAGGAGTGAGAATTGTGCAAGCCAAGGGAAGCTTCAGACACTGTAATTTATTCATGCAGTAAGGCTGTCATTAAACCACTGTCAGACGATTTAATTTCAAGAGTTGTTATTATTGTGTCAGGAGAACTTTGGTGATGGGGAAAACATTATTATTTTGTACCCAGTTGCTGAAAGGAATTTGGTCTGCTAGTGGCCAAAGAACTAAAAATTAATGTCTCAGGAAATGAATTGGATATGATTACTAATCTGTCAGGTAACAGAAGAAATCCATCTCCCATTGGTTCTGGGGCATCTATAAATGGATTTTTGCTATTCTAAGTAGTGCCGAGCAATATCCACCTGAATTGTTCACTATGTTGATGACCAGATTAATACATGATACTGCCAGGCTGGTGAACTGGAAGGATCTCATGCCACAACTCTACAAATAAAAAAGTATTCCAGAAAGTGGAGGAAGACTCAAGATGAAACCAGAATCCCAGGTGCAGAAAACCAGGAAAAATGGTAAAACATGTGACTATCAAAGACATGCTTCTGTAATTCAAGAAAAGCAACTGAAAGAAAGAATTGTGTCTTATTTTTTAGAAAACAAAATAAAACAACTTTCACATTGTAATTAAGAAACTAGGCAGTGTGTTTTTGCAGATAAAGCAATCAAGAACATGGGCACACATCTTCATTCAAAGAAAGTGATTACTGAAGACATATACAAGGCCGTAAGAGTGGGAAGACCAGTGGAAGCTAGGGAAGGACCAGAAGAAAGGACTACATGCCTTCCTAGGCATTCTCAACATTGATAAAATGTCTAGTATTATTTTCCAAACCTCATTAAAAGAGATTATTTGCCAATGTACTAACAGAGACCACAACTTTCAGTAGGCAGTGCCTTATCTTAGATTTAAGCTACATTGCTGTATATTGATTTGTTGACTCTAATCAGGATGTTCTTCTAAGCAATTAAATCTTATCTGAAAATGTAGGAGTTGCTGCTTGCCTTTACTAATCCTCAGATTTCAATCATTATTGACACACAAGATTCAGCCACTACTAGACACAATGTGCCGTGACCGTCCATTTTAATGGACCCTCTGTCCATTGTAAGACATATCCACTCCCACACAAACTCCTGTCTTCTAGTGTAGTGTCCTGCTTTGAATCACGCCATGAGGGAATCTGTCTTCCTCCACTGACTTCAGAGGGGACCTGCACTGACTAGCCTCCGATTCTAGCGCTCAGTTTGATGTTAGTCGTGCTGCTTCTTTTCATCCCTAATCAGACTACTGGGGGTGAGTCCACATGGACAGTGATGAGGGGGAATCTTTTGTTTATTTGGCTTCTGCAGCACGAAGGGAATAATATCATTTATGTCTCCAAGGCACCGGCAGAACATCAGTACCTTCCCTGGCCAGAGGAAGGGGAGGGAGAAGCCGTGACTCAGACATGGATCTGAGTCACAGTCCTCGCAGCAAACATTAGGGTGGTGCTGCTTTCACCACACTCCCCTCTCAGAGCTGCGCTTGTTCTCACAGCTTCGCTTGTTCTGTCTCCATGTGACACTGTTCTCATGAGGGACTGAGGTACCTGCCCTTGTGTACCCAATTTTAAAATTTGGACCACATTCTCTAAGCCGTGGAATAAATGTAAAATAATTTCTTTGAAAGAAAAAAAAAAAAAACAAAACCATTAAATCCTTGTAAAATATCCAAGCCTGCCCTTAAACTGAGTCTGGCTAGACTTCAGGCACTAAACAAATATTTCTGCATGCCAAATAATCCTCTTTCAAGTTGGAAAGAGAATGCCACAGAGGAATTTCATTTAAAATTGACAGAAAATCCAAGAAAAACACAGAGCTGGAGGTTTCCCAAACTCTTCTTCCCCTTTCTTACGTCGGAAGCAAAGAGTGACATAGTGACATTCTTATACACCAAATAAAGACCAAGCAGGTGATCAGTATAAAGGCAGTGGTCATCCTCACACCTTCTATGATGGCATGTACTACAGCTAACATAGTTTTCATAGTAACTAAAGACAAGAACTCTTGCAATTACCCATAGGACATTATTTTCTTTTCAGGTTGAACAACATTAAAAGACATTTAAAAGCTATAGGCCAAGTACATAGGACACTTTAAAAGTTCACTGTTTCTGCAGTATTGTTACAAGCAAAGCTGGGAAGGACTCAGATTTGGATCAGACCCATTAGTGTGAGAATTAGATTTAATGCAAGATGTTCCCATCTGCCACTGATTTCAAGGCATTCAGACCCCTACACAGAGGCTTTTACTTCCAGCTTATCTAGAGCCAAAGCAGCCCTAAGACCCAGGAGCTAATCTGGGCTTTGTATGAAGATTCAGAAGACTGATAGAAATCATAATCATTTGAGGCCCTCCCGCAATTCAAAAGAACGGGTGTGGTTCTGGTGGAGTTTGAGGTGCTTCTATAGGAAATGGATTTATTTCTGCCTCAGAAGACTTCTGTGTCTGTTCTGAGATCTGAATAGTAAAAACACTTTCATATGAGAATCTTTGGCAATTTTATCTGTTTTCATTGAAATTTCCTTTTGGAATTTACATAAATTTTTCTAGTTAGGCAGCCATTACCATATACCCACAGTAAAGTTTTTATTCTGTCACATTTTTAAATAGTTTTGAACCAGCATAAACAACAGCATGTAAATTTAAGATGGAAACTCTGCTAGGATACCAGAGGTTATGTATGATATGTGAAAAAAGGGTGAGTGTTGAACTGAAACTGTTTGCTTCATCAAACTATATTTTTTATTTCCTATGTTGTTGCTGGAAAGGGAAGGGAAGGGAAGAAGAGGAAGATCAGGTTTATAAGAATCAGTCTGCTGCACCATCATCTTCACAGTCATTATGCTTGGCTTTTCATTCATACAGCGTAACGCATTTATAGTTAGATCATCCCTGAAATGTGTATTTATTCAGTTGCACCCTCTTTTTTTTGGAGCAATATTAGTTCTCATACTAGAAAGAATGCATATTCTGAAAAGCAGTAGAAATAGAATTAATCCATGTTGGGGCCATTTGGACCCAACAAAAAGTGTATTGAAAATGGGACTGCCAACATGTTGGATTTCCTGAGTAATCTGAAGAGAATTTTTAAAGCACCTGAGGGATGATGTGAAACGTTCATCCTACTGAAAGCAAATGCAATGTCCCACCAGCCACTTTAGTGGTGCACAGAAATACCAGATTGGCTCCGAGTGTGCTGCTTCGTGTAGATGTCACCACACACCGCTGGGAGGGGAGGCCAGCTCAGTCGTGTGAGCAGTGTACCAGCAGCAGTGCAGCGCACCCATGGCACTCGTCTCGCCACAGGGCTTATTGCAGCGGGATGCTGCCCTGCTGACACAGCTAACTTGCTCCAGCTCTGGATGCCCATTAGTCAGAGGCGGTTTAGGGGTTTCTGCAGGGCACTCAGCAGGAGGTGGAGATGAGACCCTGGTGCTGTGCAGGCTTGTCACTGATGTGTGTCACCAGAAATATCAATTTAGGCCCTATAAGGATTAGGCTTGGGATAACCATTTGAAAAGCAGGACGCTTGTCAAGCAACTGGTGAGCCGAGATTCAAGACAAGCCATATGGGATTGGCCAGGACTAGGAAGTTCGTATCAGATCACATTTGTATCCCTCCTAGTTCAATGTCCTATTTCTGACTGCAGGCAGTGCCAATTATTTCAAAAGAAATTCAGCTGTAGACTATTGCAATTTATCCCCAGGGAAAGCCTAGGTTTATATTTATGGCTTGTGTCTTGAACAGAAGATTTATATCTATTTGAAAATAAAACTTGATAAACATTTAGATTTTTGGACAAGACACTCTCCAGTCCCAGGGGAGAAGCATTTTGAAAAGCCCTGGAAGGGATGAAGGGGGCCTCAGACAGACTGTTCAAGATTCAAGCCTCGGGGGTATGGGAGGTGCTTATGCAAGAGCAAAGTCACTTTAGGCTCTGCAGGCTTAGGCTAGAAACAGGATAATTTCCAGGGAGATGTGAAATTCACATCTTCTGTCAAGTTAAAGGAAAGTTGCTTTTTCAGACAGCATTTACTCCACTCTGAAACTAATGACTGATAACCACCTCAGTTCCCAACAGTGTGAGGTGCTCTGCACTTCCCAGTGAACACCCAGCAACTTCCAGTAAGTTTGGTTCACCAGTCCATTCCTCTCTGCCCTGCCAAACCCCATCTGCCCCTATAAAGCAGCAGACCCGTCTAATCCACAGCTGGATGAATGGTGATATGCCTCAGATGAATCCTCTAAACCTGTTTCCTCCTTCAGAAGCACTCAGCTAACTAAAGATTTACTAGACTGTCAGGGGAAAACAAGGCATTCAGGAGACCCTCCTGATCCCATCCTCAATCTCATTAACTTTCTGCTTTCTCAAGTGCCCTGGTGGCTGTGTGTTAACGAAGAGCTGTAATTGGTAAATGAAATTGATTACACAACTGTTTGAATGAGGCAAATTGTCCATCTCTAGAGAAAAGGTGTAATTTTCTACTGCACATAAATCAAGTGCAGGTCTCTTAAAAGCACTAGGTAAGTAGAGAGCATTTCAAATTGGCTACAAAGTGCTGGACAAAGCACTTGGCAGAAGGAAGGGCATGGACAAAAATGACCTTAGCAGCTCTTTTCTATCTCCAGTTTCTGTGATTCTATGAATTTTAATTCTATGCTGCACAATTTAATTACCACTTGAAAAGAGCTGCAGAAAATGGATAGCCATTTTCTACTGTAGGCAGATCTTTACTGTCATCTGTTAGCTGTGAGGGTGCTTAATTGTTCCTACAGAAATGCAACATAAAATTGATTCGTGTCTGTCCAAAGACTGTATATTAGGGCATTACAGCTAGAAAAAGCTGTCAGAGGTAGCCCTAAAGAAACCCAAACCCTTCTTCAGTAAAACAATCTGAATCCTGCCACAGCGCAAGACTACTCAATATCTTGTCCCTTAATCATCCTAATATCTTCATATGTCTGGTTTTGAATTGCTGCAGAGTAAAGGATTCAAAAGGGAATCAATTCCTTTACCCACTTACTCCATTTGTAATAGCCATTTTACTAATGCCTAGCTTTGTTTTCTCCTTCTTAGTTAGAGGAGAAATGTGTTACTAGGCTATTTTTGGAAACGGAATAATTCCCTGTTAATAATTCCACTCTCTGCTATCCTTAAAGAGGTCTTCCAAGCCTGGTGTCACTTTTGTTCTGAATATTCCGATTCCTTCATGTTATGCAGTTGCTTCTGAAGCTGTAATGACAGTATAGAGACAAAAAGGTCTCAGTGTCTGGCCATATAAATTCCTAAATTAGCCTGTATATTCATGAGTTCCTATAATTTACAATTTATTATTGCCTGTGTATTCCTTATCCTTTCTGTTTGCTGCATCATGATTTTCTGATTTTTTTGGTTTTTACTGGTTTCAGAATTTCATATGTTGTTCTCTGCAGATGTTGCTTTTTGCTATTGCATACATGATCAACATCTGCCTTGTTCATTCCAGTGCTTCAAACATGGTGCTTTCTAGCGTGCAAGCCTGATGTAGTCCATCGGCAGAGCTTTCATTCCTAGGTCAGAGAATGTTTCTGTTATAAGTGATGGGTTTCATGATTTAATATTTTCTATGCATAAATACTCATTCTATCCATGGTTTTCATGCTTACATCTGGGAAGTTTCATCTCACAAATTCTATGCTATTGCAAAAATTAAGGAACTGGTGGTATCTTTTATATTCTTATGGTAAGTCATATTTTGGGGGTTTCATCCGTGCTGCTTGTAAGGAAACAGAGTGCTCTGCAATATGATGAGTAGTGCTTGGTGATGGATGTTTAGGGTGCTATGATCTTTCATTCCCACTAAACTACAAGCTTATCACCTGTGACAGCTGTGAAATAGGTTTTACAGCCCAGATAATACCCCCAATTTTTATCTTATTTTTTCCAAGTGGAGCTATTACTTTTAAATGATTAACCCCTACTCAGCAACAACTTCTTATATTGTGCTTCTGTTGATAATTTTTTTCTCATTTGCATTGCATTGATTTGTTTATGTAGTGTTTGATATGTTATAATACCTAAAATGATCCTAGACATAAAGTCCCTTCATCTTCCAAGATTTCTAAAAATGCCTAAGGATGGCAGATGTCTAAGTTTTTCACCAGTATTAGGAGTCTAACTCCATTTGATAATCCTAATAGGAATGATTAATTCAGCATGGTTCATTAGTCCATAAAGGTTACTACCCCACCATTCATTATGACATGAATTTAGACAAGAGGATTAGGACCTTAAGTAGCTCAGATTAGCTCACGCGAAGATAGAGTGAATAGTTTTTGCAATGAGGCAACAAATAATCATTTGTATTCAAATGTTCTCACTTCAGGTGGCCTGATTTATTCCAACTCCCTGCACCAGAAAGGAAAGCACTATGTTCTGTGAATGTGCTGAATAATGAATTCTCCCTAAAAACCTAGCATAACAGACAAATAAACACTTTAGCCATGGGAAGGCAGCAGCAGAAAGGTGTTGAGACTTGCCTAAAGCCACACAGAGTGTTAGTGTCAGAGACCAGATTAGGATTTTGCAAGTCACTCATCAGCACTCTCACTTGATTAGGTATCTGGGAGTTACTCACAAAGAAATTTGGCAATCCTTACTGGTGCTCCTATCACTGGCACTGAGGTAGAGTCTGAAGACATATGTATATAGGATAAAGAATTTGCCACAGCTTCCTTGCCCTGTAGTGTGTGTATGTGAAGACAAAAAGGATCTGGCAGAAAGGTGCAAAAACTCCAGGTAGAAGCTGTAGCATACATTCTGTGAGACTGTGAAGTACATTGTGATGGGTGGGGACTGTGGTTTGCTGAAAAATCACTCCAAGCAGGGAGGTGGCCCTGCAATGTGTTACTGCCACCACCCATGTGTTACTGCCACCACCCAGTTGTTTTGCTTCTTTTTTTTTTTTTTTTTGGTGAGAAAATGGATCTCCAGAATCTGTCTGAAAAAGGCAAAGCTTGCCAAGTGTCAGTCACTCTTACTCTCTTTTGGACAGGATCCAGAAACCTACTGGTCTAATAAGTTCCCTGGAGCTAGCCAATGACCATCATATCGAACTTAGAAATACAGCTCCTGTCTCTGATACCACTCCTGTATTTAGGACATCTATGCCATAGTTGTCCTTCAGGAAGACCCAGTGACCTAGGCTTGCTGAATTGGTTGCTCAGATAATTCCCTCTAACTGTAGTACACCCGGCAAATTAACTCTGTATTTTTCTAGTTTCTTTAAGGATTACGTGCCAGATGAAATAAAGAATATAAGGATTTCTTAAACGGAGGATCACATACCTTCACACACATATACCATACCATTCCTAGAATCCCTGAAGATAGTTATAAATAGGGTGTAGGAGGATAAAGCAGAACTTTAAGAGCATATCTGCCTTCCTTTGTAATTCTTAAAACTCCAAACAGCCTGTGGATTTTGATTAGTATCTTCAAGACAAAAGGCAAAGTTCCCTTTTCTATTCACTCTCCAGCATTTGGTAATAGTTCAATACTTGCACCTGAAGAGCATATGCCATTCGTAAAGCCTATTGCAATGTCATTTTTCTCCCCACACTGCAGCAGTTTGTTTTCCACAGCTCCTTCTGCAGATGAGTGGGCAAGGATGGACAACAACAGTTAGTATAACTAGTGGTAGTACCCACTGTCATACCAGCATAAATTGAGGTTTATGGGGCACCATTCCAGACACAGGACTTTGAGACCTGCCAGTTTCAGGCTGCTCAATGAATGATTTAATTCACAGTAATTGCAACATCTAAAACCATCTTCCCTAAACCAAGTGGAATTCATAATTGGACACAGACATATTCCCCCAGCTGCACAATTCCTACAAAAGAACTATTTAAACCTAATGGGTCAAAGTCATTCTCAGTGTAATTCCACTGAAACTGGTGGTGTGAATCAATCTGAAATTCAGTAAGTGGTGCCTAAATCCTTTCCAGCTATGGGCATCAAAGCCTGTGATGTGGTACAGCAAGTGGGAAATAGAGGCAGTAATGTGAGTATAAAGGCAGAAAGTCTAAATGAGGAAAATCTAAGCCTGATCAGGTTCTTTCTTTGTGGTCCAGGAGGGTTTATTGCACATATATATTATAATTGCATATATACAGTGCAATTATATTGTTGTGCATAAACATTTGGAGGAATTTTTCTTCATTTCAAAGGTTTCCAAAATGCAAACCTGGGAAATATTGCAGATATGTCAGACAGATTGGGAGCCACCTTAGTTTTCAAAATCATTGCAAATGCCTTTATGAAGCAGATACCTTTTTTTGGCTAGATTAGATCAAGAGCCATAACAGCAATGTAGAAATATTAGATAATTAGAGTGCATTTCAAATAAAAAAAGTTTTGTTACCTCTGATCTAGCACCTGTGCTCATTGACAATATTTAGCTTTTTGGGAACTAAGTTCATTTTACTCTGATGGCACCTAGTCTGTGCGCTGACATGATGGGCATGTGGAAGACAAAAATGAAGCTGTTTTAACCACTAAAACACCACTTCAGTGAGAAAAACAACTGAAGCTCTAGAGAGTGTTGAGATTTGTGATTCATTCCCAGGGATTGTCACAAAGTAAGCAGCAAATGACCCCAGGAGAGATGGTGAGGACTTAGATGGTGCTTTTTCTCAGAGTCATTCCACATGTGAGGACGAGAAGTCTCAGTGGCAATTCTCTATTGAGGTAATAGAGTCACTGATCACTTACTATCACTATAAATCTACTGCCAACTTTCATAAGACTGGAGATGGCAAAGAGATTTAGGATTTCAGTGTAGTTAACTACATTCTGTCTGCTTAGATTACTCTGCATTTTCAATATTATATTTCTGAAAACTGCTGGGTATTCATTTTAGGAAAAATAAGGAGCGCTACTGAGTAACAGATGACAACTGTCACTATTGTCACTTATAAGTTGAGGATAATGTTTGTACCTACAGTTGGGCAAATACTGCAGGATATTTTAAAAATTATATTTCAATTAACCTTTGTAGGAGCAATCATCTGTTCTGAAAGAAAGAAAGAAAGAAAGAAAGAAAGAAAGAAAGAAAGAAAGAAAGAAAGAAAGAAAGAGTTGTTCAGATATACACCAGGTGGATAATTACATTGTTCTTTTGAAATTTATTTCTTTTCCTGCTTATAAAAGTTTTCATTGTCCAACCAGGCAAATTAAGTGCCCTGTTCCACAGCAGAAAAAAAGACACCACCAAACACTTAGACACAGTTTTAAATAGAGTTTGCTGGTAAGTAGATGATTTAAAAAATTCTCAACATGTTCATTGAACAATTATGAGCAAAAAAGAGAATCCTAAGAAAAAACAAAACAAAACAAAACAAAACAAACATGCAAAAGCCTACAATTGTAAAAAAAAAAAAAAAATCACAACAAGATTTGCACATTTCTTTCCAAGCGTGATCTTGCTCTGCCTGTAAAGACTGTAGGGACCCTATAGGATCAAAGATATTACGTAAGTATGAGGATTTAAATGAGAATTAGATTTCTAAGACTTTTTGTTTCAAGTGCTGCAATGTCTCAGTGACAGCACTAAGCAGAAAATCTACTTCACACAAAGGCTCACAGAGCCCTCCCACAACAGTGTCAGATAGAAACACAGCATGATTTCTCACCATTATGTTTGCTGTCTGGAATCTTGCCACAGGGAACTGGGTAGACTTGTCATTGCCTTAGCTTTGACCTTAGTAATGAAAGTCATGCTGTCACATACCTGCTCAGTCCTACCAATCAATCAACAGAACTAGTAGCACGCAAGTTACTGGACCAGTTTGGAGTTCCGGTCCTTGGACTGGAGTTCCAGGCTACATTGGATGGTTTTCCATGCTGTTCATAACATGATCATAAAATTCACCTGATTTGGAGCTTTCCCATGCTGGATACTCAGTTAAGCAGTTTAAACTAAGTCGTATCATTACATTACGCTCTGTGTTGAATGAACCAGGGCCGCGGTTCAAACAAACATGAGCAGCTGCGCATAGTTCTACCTTGAGGCTGACCATTCTCTAGAAGGCTTGTGAAGGCAGATGAAGTACTGTAGCTCGAACTAGTTCTTTCTTTTGTAGACTTTTGGACTTTATGTTATCTACAGTGAAACACGAAGCAAAGCTGAGTCCTGGATGGAAAGCCTACAAGCAGAAACTGGAAAATAGCAGTCTGGTGCATTCAAAACCTACACATAGGTCAGTATTTTACTTAGGACTCCTCTTCTTTGTAGAAATGGAAGCAAAGTCCCAAGACTACACACTCTGGGGCGTGTAGTTTCCAACTTCCATTACTTTTTAGCTTTGGCTAGTATCTTCAAGGCTGGTATATACAGCATCATAGACTGTTCCCTCTGGGTATATGAAAGTGGAATAGTTAACTGTGTAGGTAGGCAGTAGTAGATAGGTAGATAGGTAGGTACAGTAGTCAAGATGTGCTTGAGAAAATAGGGAAGGAGAAGAATAAAAACAGCCCAGGACACTTGCCTCAGAGACATATAATGGCTGTAAACCACTCAGTTTGCAGTGAATACAGATCTCTGCCAAGTGTCTGCTTAAATGTTTGGTCTCATAATCTAGGCCTACCTTGAAAAGAGTTTACCATTAGGAAAACTTTCTATCATCCAACTGCCTTGTTCCTTCTAGTTTTGTCTTTTGCTGCTCCAGTCAAAGTTGTTTTTCATTTCAATGTGGTAAACATAACAAGCCCTTTCATGAAATGTTAGAGGTCAAGTACACTCCCCATTTTACTCAGTATATATTTCTTTATTTCATTTAAACAATAGCAATAGCAAAACCACAAACTGAAACCAACTATGCTCAAGCACTGAAAACAAAAGGGTGCTTATGGGATTGGAGTGCTGAAAAAAACCCAATTTTATTTCCCAAAGCATTCTGAAAAGCACATCTAATCTTCTTATTTCATTCTTTGGTGTTTGATATTTCAACTGTCTATCCTGGGTTTAATTCTGTGGGGTCCTACCAGCAAATACGAGGTCTGTTCCTGATTGTACTGCTTACCTACTGTGTGACATGGATTAAAGCACATATCCTCGTGGTGCCTAAAGACACCTCAATTTAAAATGGCTGCAGAGGTGTATTTAAGAATATAGCTTGATGCCCAGAAGGCTTGCACAAAAACAGTCTCCTACTCACAGTACCTAAATGGGAGATGGAGTGGATCTACTTTGTCTCAACTGTAATTTTTTGCATTTGGTGAAGATGTAAAGTATGCTCTGGATTGTCCAATGCAAGTTATTCTGCATCCACCCTTAGATGTTGGAGCAAGAGCTGCCCAGACTATGATCACCACTTCTGTGGATTCTCCATCAGAGAAGTCCCTGCTCCTACTGCGCATGGAAGGCAGAAGGCACCCCCACTGGCACCAAGCTGCTTACTGTATCACAGTTGCTCTAAGATATTCTGCTCACTCTTTCTTGCTTCCTCCATCCTCAATGCCTGAGCTCAGACCTGCACTTTGATTCAGTACTCTCATCAGGAGTTTCTTTGCATTAACCTTCCTCATTTCCAGACTGTAAGTATCCTTTTTGGGTGTCTCCTCAATATTTCTATCTCCAGACTTATCATCTCACATTTCCAACAATTTTTTACAACAATAATTCTAAATAAAAGAAAAAATACACACCTCAGGAGGGGGAAATAAAGAGAAATCCAACCTCCACACCACTAATTCCTGTCCTTTTCTATTTCATGCTTTGTAAGATCTCTCTCATGTCTGGGGTCTGTGTTCTGTCTTGTGTTTTGTCTGCTCTAAGTCTAAATATGGCATATTTATTTGTTTGAATTTTGTCATGTTAATATTCTTGGTAATACTTTTTAATTTAATTTTTATCTTTTTACAGCCCCCAGTTCTGGAATGTCCTGTGGAAGTATTTCTGTGGGAAGGACTGCTGGACTGCGCTGTTTTCTCACATCACAAGCCTCTAGCAGATATAGCTAGTCTATAAATCAATAAAACAAATAAACAAGATGAAAGACTTTTTGTTATCATAACTGTTAATTAGCATGGTTTATCTTATTTGATGTTCTATAGTTTTAATTTGTGATGATTTCTCTGCATTCCTATATTTTATATATTCAAGACAAGGACATTTATGAGTTTTGGCATATTGTACTTTTTACTAAAAAGACATCAACTCATAAAACTTTCATACATAACATTTTAAAATACCTTCATTTAAAAAAATACACTTTTATGCTTTATAACAGAAGTATATCTTTAAAAAATAGAAGCATTTTAATTATGAAGTATGTTCCTCTATAATTAGCCCTAGAGGCAATGGGAACATTAAAAGGAAGACATTGAATCTAAGTCAATTTCAGTAGTTTGCTGGGTGAACATGTGTGTTATATCCACAGAATCAAGAATCATACAAACTTTTTGAGTTAATGATGAGGTGGAATCATTCAGCATCGTCAGAGTTATAACTGTGAACCATTTCCATGTCTTTGCTCAGGCACTGTTTGGTGTGCACCATTGGAGGAAGAAGCTTTAAATTTCTCTTGAAGGGATAAGCTTAAATAACCAGGAGACATGAACTGCATCTGGATAAGTTGTAATGGAGAGATACTAGAAAGCATCAGGGATAGCAAGCCCTTCAAAGAACAAATAAAATAGAAGAATAATAGAGAAGAGTTTGGCCCAGTAAAACAAAGACAGAGAGGGACTGTAACTACTGGTTAAAAATATAAAAGAAGTTAGAAGGGCTGTAAGGGGAGAAGAGGTATCTGAGCAAAGGGACAGAAGAATAAATTAATTTTAAGAGTCACTGAGGACACTAAGGCTACATTGTTAAACTATATTTTTAACCATTCAAGCACTTAAGCTTTTAACCCCATTTCCAGTACAGAAAAGTAGCTATGAAAAGTGAATTATTTTTGAGCTAGACCATGGTCAATTTATGTGGAGTATTACATGTGACACAGTTGCTTACAATAGCAGAGGACTAGGCTGTTGGGCCAACATTTCTATAGACTCAGTGTCTCCAAAAAGCTCATAGCTAAAATGAGAAAAGGTGGAGAGTTGAGTGAAGAAACACCTGAGGAGTCAGATCAGATGCTAACAGCCAGCTCCTTCTCTCTTGTACTCAAGTGTTTCCCATATAGATCTTTCTGTAGACAATGCTGTGAAAAAAAGGGAAGAAAAAGATCCCTCAGTCAGCCTGGTAATCACAAATTAAGACCAAGAGGACCAATAGCAGCACCTTAATATTCTGCTCTAAAAATATTGTAGTGTGCCACTGCTACTGTAGTATTGCCACATTCATGGCAAAACAGTGTTTGTTTAATTTTTGCTTGCCAGTTCTACTGTGTATCAACTCTGACCATGCACATGGTCAAGAGGAGAAAGACTCTAGAGTTTGACTAGCCAATAGGAAAAGAAAACCAAAATTATCAAGCAACAGGGTGCCAACTACTCACCTACGATACTGGCACATACCGAGAGTTATCCTGTAATAAGTACTAAGTCTGGAAAGATGCTTTCTCATGGGAAAGGAGTTGCCTGAAAACAAATGTTGGCAATAGCATATGAGGCATCTGTTGCATCGTTTCCAAGAAGAAGGAGAAAAGGCACACAAAGATTATAGGTCCATTGTTTCCAAGGGAAAGCAAAGATGAGGAGAAAAAAATGGACACTAACACATTTTGTTAATGCTCTAAGAAATTATATTGGCATTTTTGATAACCTAATTTCCTAAGGAAATTAAATGCAATAATATGTGTTAGGAGTTCTTGACTCCGGTAGCCCAACAAAGGCAAGGCTGTCACAACTTCATGTCTCCAAGTCCAGCCAGTAGTAAGGCTGAGCATGTATTCCCATTAGGCACAGACGCATACATATGCATGATGTACATGCACGTTCACACATATACACATACACATGTATACTGATGGCTGGCCATACAGATCAACACAGACAGCATCCATGCAAGTGCAAGCAGCACCAATGGCCTTATCAACTCATCTTACCAGACGTCTGCTGGAAATACAATACAGCAGACAGGACACAGTCTCAGAGGTTCCTGGAGTGTGTAGAAGATAACTTCCTGACACAGCTGGTGAGCCAACTAGGGAGAGTACTCCACTGGACCTGTTGTTTGCAGTTCTCCAGAGAAGGACTTGTGGGCAATATGATGGCTGGAGGCCATCATGGGCATAGCAATCACAAAATGACAGTTTTCATTTCTCAGAGAAGTAAGGACAGGGGTCAGCAGAACTGCTCCCTTGGACTTCTTGAGGGCAGACTTTGTCCTGTTTAGGAGATTGGTTGGCAGAGTCCCTTGGGACACAGGAAGGCTGCACACTCTTCAAGAAAGAAATCTTAAAGGCACAGGGGCATCCCCATGTGCCAAAAGACAAGGTAACAGGGAAGAAGACTAGCCTGGCTGAACAGAGAGCTTTGGCTGGAACTCCAGAGAAAAAGGAGGGTGTCTGACCTTTGGAAGAATGGGCAGGCAACTCAGGAGGTCTACAAGGATGTTGTGAGGTTACAGGGAGAAAATTATAAGGGCCAATGCCCAACTAGAATTTACTCTGACTGCTGCCATAAAAGACAATTAAAAATATTTCTATAAATACATTAGCAACAAAAGGAGGGCCAAGGAGAATCTCCATCCTTTATTGGATGTGGGGGGGGAAACATAGTGACAAAGGATGAGGAAAAGACTGAGGTACTTAATGCCTTCTTTGCCTCAGTCTTTAGTAGTAAGACCAATTGTTCTCTGGGTACTCAGCTCCCTGAGATGGAAGACAGGGACAGGGAGCAGAATGAAGCCACCATAATCCAAAGGGAAATGGTTAGCAACCCGCTACACCACTTAGACATGAACAAGTCTATGGGACCAGGTGGGATCCACCCAAGGGTACTGAGGGAGCTTCACCAAGACACTTTCCATCATTTATCAGAAGTCCTGGCTAACTGGGGAGATCCCAGTCAACTGGACGGTAGCCAATGTGATACCCATCTACAGCTAGGTCAAGATGGAGGATCTGGGAAACTACAGGCCTGTCAGTCTGACCTTGGTGCCAGGGTAGGTCATGGAACAGATCATCTTGAGTGCCATCATGTGGCATGTACAGGACAATCAGGTGATTGGGCCCAGTCAGCATGGGTTTATGAAAGGCAGGTCCTGCTTGCTTCACCCAATCTCCTTCTATGACAAGGTGACCCACTTAGTGGATGAGGGAAAGGCTGTGGATGTTGTTTACCTGGACTTTAGTAAAGCTTTGACACCATTTCCCACAGCATTCTCCTGGAGAATCTGGCTGTTCATGGCTTAGACAGGTGCACTCTTCGCTGGGTAAAAAACTGACTGGATGGCTGGGCCCAAAAGGTTGTGGTGAATGGAGTTAAATCCAGTTGGTGACCGGTCACAAGTGGCGTTCCCCAGGGCTCAGTATTTGGGCCAGTTGTCTTTAGTATCTTTATCAATGATCTGGACAAGGGGATCAAGTGCAGCCTCAGTAAGTTTGCAGACAACACCAAGTTGTGCTGGAGTGTTGATCTGGTTGAGGGTAGGAAGGTTCTACAGAGGGCTCTGGACAGGCTGGATCCATGGGTCAAGGCCAACTGTATGAGGTTCAACAAGGCTCAGTGCTGGGTCCTGCACATGGGTCACAACAACCCCATGCAATGCTACAAGCTTGGGGAAGAGTGACTGGAAAGCTGCCTGGTGGAAAAGGACCTGGGGGTGTTGGTTGACAGCTGGCTGAATATGAGCCAGTGGTGTGCCCAGGGGGCCAAGAAGGCCAACAACATCCTGGCTTGTGTCAGAAATAGTGTGGCCAGAAGGACTAGGGAAGTGGTTGTGCCCCTGTACTCGGCACAGGTGAGGCTGCACCTCAAGTACTGTGTTCATTTTTGGGTCCCTCACTACGAGAAAGACAATGAGGTGCTGGAGTATGTCCAGAGAAGGGCAATGAAGCTAGTGAAGGGTCTAGAGCACAAGTCTTATGGGGAGCAGCTGAGGGAACTGGGGTTGTTTAGCCTGGAGAAAAGGAGGCTGAGGGGAGACCTTATCACTCTCTACACCTACCTGAAAGGAGGCTGTAGCCAGGTGGGTGTTGGTCTCTTCTCCCAAGTATCAAGCGATAAGGCAAGACGAAATGGCATCAAGTTGCACCACAGGAGGTTTAGGTTGGATATTAGGAAAAATTTCTTCACTGAAAGGGTTGTCAATCATTGGAACAGGCTGTCCAAGAAAGTGGTAGAGTCACCATTCCTGGTGTTATTTAAAATGCATGTAGATGTGGCACTAAGGGACATGGTTTAGTAGTGGACTTGGCAGTGTTACGTTTATGGCTGGACTTGATGATCTTAAAAATCTTTTCCAACCTAAATTATTCTCTTATTCTTTGATTCTGTTCCCCTCTCTGGATAATCAGAATGAAAGCCTATTAGTGGAAAATATATACATGTATCCCTATGGTAGCTGGTCCTAGACACCCAGTCTATCCTGTAGCTGGCCCCTGGATCCCAAGGTTTTCCCACTTACTAGCACCTGGGCAAGCAAATCCCTAAGACCTGCAGCACCACCCCAGCTGGTACTCAGACCTACACACACACACAGGCAGGCACACTACATATTGCTCCAATAACTGGCCTCAGACAATCTGTGTATCCACTAGCTGGCTCTTGGATCCCCTTGTCTTCCAGCTGCATCACGTGTACACACACACACACACACACACACGCAATGTGTGTCTCTGCTAGCTTGTCCAGATGTAGTGGTTGGCCTTCCCAGGAGCTGTCTCTCAGAGCCCCTGGTGTCTTCAGTATCCTGCCCAGACTTACAGTCACTCCAATACTTGGCCTGACATATACACCCACAAAATATGCACACTCTTCACTTTCTTCACTTACCAGCACTACCACCACCATCTCGTGGTGTCCTCTCCATTGGCTGTCGCTTAGGCCTCCATATATACCTGCACACAGAATAGAGACCCCCATACTCAGGAAAATAGACAGAAGAGACTTTACTAAGAAGACAGGAACAAGGCATGGCCAGAGAAGCGTACTGACCAGAAATCTGTTTAGATGTGACAGTTGCTTTTATACACTTTTCTATCTGTTTTCCTATAGTAGTTACCAAAGGTCCCAAACCATTTTGATCCCTTCTTTTCTCAGATCTTGATTTCTCCTCATCCCAAAAATGCTCTTCCCAGGATCCCATGATGAGTCCCGTGCCCCTCTAATCCCCTCAGTCTGTAAGGTGATCAGGACCCAACTGGTGGGTCTTACATCCAGACAATGGGGCTAATTGTACCCCTGCAACAGCCCCGGGAGTAGCTGCGTCAGGATCCACTGTTGGCTCTGCTCAGGTTTTGAGGGTTCTCCACACATCATTGTTCCTGCATATCTGTGACTTTATGTCTCTCTTTGTGCATCTGCTTTTCCTTTCTGCTCCTTCCCTCCAAACACAAATCTTTTAAACCAAAGATTAAATCTCAACCATATTTTTCAGAGGACCAGAGATCTCAAAAATGCCAAGTCCTGAAGCATTTTGTAAAAATGAGCTGTTGGACAGCAAAAAGAAACCCTATTAGTTCTTCACTCAGGGGAAGGATGGAGCATGAGTCAAGCCTTTGTTAGCTACAAGAAAATCCACACCAGTGATCAAGCTTAAGATATAAACCTATACGAAAGTGGACTGTGTTAACTTCACTGTAAATAGAATTAATCTGAGCAACAGTTACAGGCTCCTTGGCAGATTGGAACATTTTGTGCTCTATGTATGAAGTTAGGAGATCTGGAGCCAATATTGCCATAGCATGAAGCTTTTTTTCCTTGCAGTTAGAAATAAGAAACATGAACACAGATAATGTGATAAATAGCATATTGACCGAGGACCTCATTTCTTGGGAAGCCTGTGATTACAGCAAGAAAAGGACAAAAGCTCTAAGTGCAAATGGGATAAAATAATTTTGTGTGTGTGTGTGTGTGTGTGTGTGTGTAATAATGTTAAAGTAAACTTAGATAGGTCTAATAAAAATAGTGAACACCGAAAGAGAGAATTAGTAACTTAGTCTGATAACATGTTGCATGTGGGTTTCAATGTCACATGATAATCTATCAAATAGCATATTTCTTACTGTATTTGAATATCCATAAAGCAGGTAAGTATTACTCTTGAAACTTAAACTCTGAAATAGTCAATCTAATACATCAGTGTCTCCCTTTCAATTTGTGTAAAATTATGACTGTGTGTATTTCTGTATTCATTTATAAGTATTAAAACGTACTGGCTTAATTTATGTGCCATCTATGCATTTTCTTATTTGTTCCATTCACACTGTTTGGAAAGATTGAAGAATGGCATGATACTGGGTTCTTATTATGCGATGATTTTCCCTGCAGAAGCAAGATTGCCACAGCAAGCAGGGTTACAGTAACAGAGGCATTTAGAATTGAATTCAGGAAAGGTGTGTACAGGTATGGTTTTATGAATGGGACAAGTTCATGTGCAAGGATTATATTAGATTCAAAGCAGAACTTGACTATCTTCATATTTCAGTGTTACAAACCCCCTACAGATCATTTCCTACCACACAGCTCTGATAAAAACAGCTAAATGTGGTTGGAATGTAACAGATGAGAAGAGTTGTTTTTAAAGGCTGCTTGCTATAGGTTAAGTGGCAGAACAGCAGTTTTTCATTTATTCCTTTGTAGATCTACAGTGAAGAATTCCAGGGAAGGATATAGATTTAGCAACAAGCAGATGAAGTGGTTGGGACATCTTGGTCTAATGATATTTTGCATGATTTTTTTTTTTTTTTTTTCAAATGGAGGAGTTTGTTCCAGATCCTTATCCAAACATTTATTTGTTTAAGCAGTTTCCACAGTAATTGTCAACACCCAGAGTCTTATAGGGCTGGCATTATGGAACTTCTCTTAATTTATAAAAATAAATCACAACTTAGATGTCACTTTGCAGATTCATGTAGGGAACTGATAGCCAGAATGGAGAATATTAACAATATGGTAGTTTACTTCTTTTTTTTTTCATACAGTGGCAATGAAATTTGTTTTCAAGGTTGACCAAAACCCCAAGACAACATAACAGCACTAAGACTGGTTAGCACAAGCCAATAATTTGAGTCCTCACTGTTTCCAGTGTCAAAAATGGCTTTTGGTGAACATCACAGAACTCTTCAAATTACATACCCAGATGCCATATAGTTGGATATCCTTCCAATGTAAGGTTTTTTCCTGCTCTTAATTTCTTGAAGCTGTATGTGACTCTTCCCCAAAACTGGAAACAGGCACCAACAGAGCTGCCTGGAAGAAAAGAATTTCCATTTTTATTGACATTTTAGAGGCTTCAGCATTTGTTTTGTCCTGCTGGTTTTTTTTGAAGACAAAGCACATTGGAATAACAATTGCACTGGAACAAAATCTTCCCCTCTTAGATAGAAATAACAAAGACCAGCCCTGCCATTGCAATATGCAATATTTAAAACCTTTTAAAACTTATATTTAGCTTTAAGTTTCATGCTTTGACAGACCCAATTGTATGATTTTTTTTTTCTTTTTTTCTGTAGCTTGTTTGTGTTTTATGGCTATGCCTGCTGGACTAAGAAGGTACTATATTTCCCTATTACTCTTGCTTCTGTTTCTTCTCAGAGTATTAGTTACAACATTCCTACTATGAAGTCATATTCTTCAAGTTTCGTTTCAATTTCTGATTGTTAGCAACAAAGGTGAAATCTAGTGTTCGAAGCAGATTGTACTGTATCATCCTCCTGAAAGTGTCTTGCAAAGCTTTTCTGTCACTGTTAGTAGTTGCTGCCATGTCAATACCAGAAAATGCCACATAGCCTGTCTTCTATGTAATTCTTGTGTCCTTGGCTAACTAAAATGGTCCAAAAATGGTCCATCTGCCCATTCTGCTGCTGGTCCAAAGATGCTGTTCTCAGCTGTTTCTCCTCCTCTTGCTGCATGTGACATGCTATTGCTCAGAAGGCACCCATTCAACATCCTTTTTTGACACGGGACATCTGCAAGACAGAATCGAAATAGTAGATCTGTGGATTTTAAGGAGGTGAATGAGAAGTCCAGAAAGGACTGGCATCAGGAATGCAAACCATGCAGGTTTGTTTATTTTGACCTATAATTCAGGAGCAGAGGGAAAGCAGTAGAATTAAAAGCCAGTAAATTTAAAGCTGATAAAAAGGAAGAGATATTTCAAAGTGCAATTCAGCTACCTTTTATCTGTATCTATTTTTCACAGCTAAAAAAAAGAGTAAAAAATCAGTAATAGAATACCACATTCTTTTCATGTTAGAAAGTATAACTAAATATACCCCAGAAGTAGCTATCCTGAGTAAAAATGTATCAGACTTATAAAGCTACTTTAAAGCTTACTAAAGCTTATGAAGGCAGCTATTAATAGAATAGTTCAATTTTTAAAATACTAATGAATGTGTATTTAAAATTATATATTGCACAGTTTATAGTTACTATGAAGGGAGAACTGTAAATCTAATATAACCTTTAAAGTCACTTGTTTCTGAACATAAAATGTTCAGAATAATGAACAGTCAGGGTAATAATCAGTCAAGATAATGATGGCTTGCATGCACTTATGTGCATGTAAGTGATAATACTGTGTGTGAGGAAATAGAGCATTAGGCCCCATTCACTTTAAAAAATATTTTAAAAGATTAAAAATTATTATTTTAAACAATGGTAAAAAAATCACTCACTCTCTAGTGTAATTGAGTTAAAAAAGTAGACTGCCATAGACTGTAAGAGGTCATCCAGTCCATTCTCCTACCATAGGCAGGGTTACATATAAGCAAACTTCAGTATCATAACTCACCTGGCAAATGTTTGTCTAAATTGCACTTTAAATCTCCAGTGAGACTCCACAGCTTCCTGAAGCAAGCTAATCCAGCACTTCACTATCTCGCCATTAAAAAGCTTTTTTTGCTAATGCCCACCCTAATTCTGTTGAGGCAATTCAAACACGTCATGTCTTGTCCTGTTCATAGTGGCTATTATCACGTCCCTCCACATTCTTCCCTTTCCTAGACTAAACAAACCCAACTCTTTCAATCTTTTCTCACAGGTCGTGTTTTCTGGACCTCTAATAATTCTTGTTGCTCACCTCTGGATCCTGGCCAATTGGTACAGACATTTCTCGAACTGTTATCTGCCCTTAGCTGAACACAGTATCCCAGAGGAGGCTTTATTCATATGGCGAAGAAGTATTACTTCCCATACCTTATATAGCACAGCCCCCATATATACAACCTGTAAAAGGATTCCTTTTTGGAGTAGGTTAAATCTACTGACTCCCTTCAAATTCCCTTTCGTAGGTCTGCCGCCTACAGTTGTTCCACACCTTGTATTTGTCCCCTTGACTGTTCCTATCAAGATACAGCACTTATTTTGCCTCATACCTTTCTTCTCACTGGGCCATTTCTTTGAACTCTTGAATTAAAAAAAAGGGCATTTTCTGAGTTCAAAAGATGGGATGCTCCAATCCAAAAGAGGAATTGTACATACATTTATGATGAAGGAAGGACAGGGAAAAAAAGTTTTCATTCTCTTCAAATTAAAGACTGAGAAAAAGTCCATATCTAAAAAGAAATACTTCAGTCATAAGTCATATTCTTTCCTAGGAACACAAATCATTCCATGATCAGCAGAATGCCTGAAGCCTGATTTCCTGGTCCTCCAGGTTTTGTGGTTGAGCTCTCCTCTGAATAACAAATTCTAGCCAAAGTTTTTTCATTACTAGAGCACTAATATTGCCTTGCTACTCTTTTGCTGCTCTGGTTTCTGATATTAAATATGAGCTTCTGCTCCAGGTTTTCTCTCAGTGAAGACTGCTTTGGATATTCTTCTGTCCCAATCACCAGTTTATTGACATTTGCAGTTTAGTGTCTCTGAAAATTGAAGTTATCTGCCAGATCTAGCTGAAATTGGAAAAGGGTTTCAAGATTATGAATAGAGAGGACAATACGGACATCAAAACTGGTTGTTGACATCAATCTTATTTCCACAGGAAATCAAACTGGAAAGCCTGCTGCTGTCTATGTATTATCCCATGTCTTCCTACAAAAGACAAACTAATTTGTTCAGGCTTCCTATAAATAAATGGGACCAAAAAGAAGGTCTTGCTATAAAAGAAACTTTTTGAGGATCTGGTTGTGAGACAAAACCAAGGAAAAGGCTCCCATTGGCCAGAGAGAGTTTGGGTGAAACTTGTACGAACAGTGAGGCAAGGGGTAAAATGAAAACTGAAATTTCATGCTTAATTGCAGCTGGCATCAGTGAAATCCCCTCTCCCAATTCACTCTGCAGCAACAGCAAAGACATTATAATAACACTATCATTTAAATACCAATTATAACAATGCAGAAGAACAAATTTGTTTGAATTTGAGTTGGCCAGGGATTTTAGGTTTTCCATTTTAAATAATTCACACATTTCAGTTACTTTCCCCTCTTCATTTAGAGCTATTGGGAACTTTCTGGTGTCAAAAACTGTGGAAAACACCATGAAAATTTATCAGATCTCAGATGTTTTCTATGGTCATGTATCTGAAAAGTGAAGCAATAGCCTGCTTGTCAATTTTCAGTTCTGATGTATTTTCTTTTTCAAAAAGCAAACAAAATCCAGTCTTCCTCTCCTTCTTTCCAAACAAAAAGACCCCTGACAGGGTCATAATTACATATATTTCCACTTAAACGTTTATCTCTGAGGAAAGGGATTTTTAAAAAGAGAGAGAGAGGAAATAAACTAGCAAAAGTATCTCTGATCTGTTTTGAACTTGATCATTAAATTGATTTTTTTTCCTACCTTCTTGCTTTTCCAAGGTCCCCTCTGTTTTCCTTCAGAAATTCCTCGCATTGTTTGAACAGCAGTTCCTAGTTCATTAATTCAGGCTTAGGCATCCAGATCTTTTAAAATGGGGTTCCCTCAATCATTTTCTGGTCATGCAAGTAACCTTCTTCTCAAATAGTGGTTTGGGGTTTTTTTCTCTTTTTTTTTTTTTTTTTTTTTTCTCAGAAGCAAATCCACCGGTATTATATTTCCCTATCAGAGAACAAATATATGAATTACAAATTCTTCCTTCTCCCCCCACCCCACAACAGCCCATTGATTTCATGCACACTTTCCCAGAAAATCCAGCGGCTTCACATTCTCCCTGCCCCCAAATCCACCAGGTTTCCCATTCCCACACTCTACTCCGGCCCCTCTGAACACACCATGCTTCTTATTCCCAAGGACTCAATAAACAGCCCAGAAGTGGGGTGTCTTCTCTGGCAGCTCTTCCATATAACAGCACCAGCATGACAGTGGCAGCAGATGGGCTGCCTTGCAAGCCTCTGCTAACAGCACGACGTGACAAACCAGTCTTCCTGTGGGGCTCTAATTTTTGGCTGGTTGGCAGGCTAGCAAGTGGGAGAATCCGACCTCCCTCGCTTCTGTGCTTTAGAGAGGAAACAAAAGCTTTCCCCTCCCTCACTGATTTCAGACAGAGACAGGCTTAAGACCTTCACGTTGTACAGACAGCATAGACAGCCCCATCCTCCTTTACTGAGCTGGAGAAGGTAAATGCTTCTCGCTGTTACATCAGCTGCCTTCCCATGGAATGATGAAAAGTGGATTCCCGTGCTATACACCTGCCTCTCTTGCTTCCAAACCACAGAAAAAGGACAAATTGCTGTTCCCTTGCCTCAGCAATGAGCAAAGTACAGTGTGTATATGTGTGTGTGTGTGGTAAAGCTCCTCAAACCTTTTGGAGATACTCTGAAAAGAATAATAATTTCTAGCATGATACCTCAACTGTAAGCAATTAATAATTTCCCAAGTATTCTATTTCTTTAAGTTGTTTGCTTGTTGGATTTATTAGGTTCAGCCCTCTAAACATTTACGAATGTTTTTATGTTACTGGTGTTATTATACAGAAATCAGTTTAGGCAAGTTCACGCAAGTCAAAGAGATTAAGTGGTAGGAAATTTGACTGCAAAAATCAAGGTTATTATAGTGAAAGAGAAGATCTTTCATTTACCCGCATGACAGAAACAAAATTAAGATCATCATTTGCAATGTTACTTTGGGGAACAACTCCCAAAAGCTGTCCTTTAATACCCTTTCAAAGAAATTACTTATTATTCGATCATTCAGATATGACATATGGAACTACATAATAAACCCAGGATGCTGTAGTCTGTTAATAAACATAATTTAATGAGCATTTTCATCTCAGCAACACTACATACTTACAACATGAAAAATAATTTTACTTAGAGAAATACACTAAAATAAAACCAACTGATTTCCCACAATAGCTGATCTATTACAAATATCAATTTTCTCTCTTCTTTCTCTGCTTTGGAAACACACCCCAGATCTGATAAACTGACAGACCATAAAACATTTACAAGCTAATCCTTAAAGACTGGAAACTCTGAAAATTTCTTGTTCCCCTCCCCCTTAGCAAGAATTAAAGACTTCCTCTTTCACACGGCAAATCTCCTTTTCCCACATATTTGCTGTCAGAGCTGTGTTTTACTAGGCCTTTTACCTTACAAATCCAAATTCTTTCTGTTCTTTTTTTTGACCGAAATCCATATGTACAGGCAATAGCAGTAATAAGAATACACATAGTCTTCCTCCTCTTTCAAGGCACCCAGCTCTCCAGTGTCCAGAGCTAGCTGGTTCCTTTCCTTGTATCCAGTACCGTACAGAAGAGAACTAACTGCCTTGTGTTTATGAGTTCATATATACCTTGCATATGTATAGGAAAAATGCTGTGATTCCTGTCAGATTGCTCGTTCACGTCACCTCTTCCTCCACGGACCATTTTACCTCTACGCCTGTTTCAGTTGCTTCCTTGCTGCGATCCCAAGGGAGAATAAACAGCAAACAGGTGAGTTGTGGAGGCAGCACACAGATGTGGAAAAATGTGAGGTCGGGGGTGTCCTGCCTCGATGGAGGAAGTACATGAAAACCAGCATTATCCCTAGTTTTGCATTACTTCATAGCTGCTAGAAAACCTTGGTTCCTCAGTTGACGCCTCCTTGCATCAGTGAGGCCTAAAACTGTAACGGCCTACTGTCCACATGAAATCCATCTGCAAACATCAGTGTTTCTGCATGAATATAGCTCAACAGTTTATTTATAATAATTCCCATCCTTTTCCCTTGGAAAAATATGCTCATGTGTTACCACTCCAACTGCACATTCATAATTATCCAACTGCAACCTTTAAGAACCTGATTATGTGCAGATTTATACAGCTGCATTATATGTGGACTCAAAGCTGTCCTGTAAAATTGATCACAGTGTTCATAATGGGCTTGCAAAAGTTTCTGTCAAATTAGTCGCATCCTGAATTTTATGGTGTGAAATGTACAGTATCCATCTCTGTTATCTTTGGTGAGATGAGGCTGGGTGGAAGTTGAAAGCTTGCACCTTCTGCAGGTAACTTAAAGAGAGAAAGGAGAGCCCTTCCAAAGAGGCTTTATGAATGTGAGTCAGTAGAGAAGTTAAAAGGAGTGTCAAAGGTGACACCTCGGGTGCGAGTTGTTACCCGTGCTGACTCTAAATGCCAGTCTTAATGGGGAACCAGCCTTGCCTTGAGGCTTTTTTCCCAGGCCGCTGCTCACCTTTTCAGTAATACTGTTGAAGATGCTTGGCCTGGTGTTGAGACCGTACTTCTTTCAGAATGGGTGATAATGTCCAAGCTGACAATGGATTTTGCTGTAAGAAATGGCCTCGTGTCCCGCCTTCTGCATTGATACCCTCACAGCCGGCGGTGTTGGAGCAGCTCAAACCTCCCTCTGGCTGCTCTGCCACGCCAGAGCTGCTCTGTGGATGTGCCCTGCTACGTGCAAAACATGCTCTACGAACTGTGAGTGAACTCACTGTGATGTAAAGATGTTGGCAAGGGAAACCTTCAGTTGCTCGTTTTAAAGCTCTGTGGCTGTGCCAGAGCAGGAGCCTTAGGATGGACCACAGTTTAATCTGTCTTTGAAATGTTTGCTTTTAGCCCAGTTGTTTCTTATTAGAAAGCACTTTCACTTCTTCTTGTTATTCATCAGCACGTTTGTTTGAACACAGTGTTTAATAATACACTGTGACCATCAGCTTAAGACATCAGCTTTTTATCTATTAAAAGAAAATAATTTAAAGGAGCATTTTGGTTTATTCATTTTTATGTGCCAAAATCGCATGCACCCTGATTTACGACATATATATTTGTGTAAGTAAACGTTTGTGTAAGTAAACAGACTCAAACACTAACTCACAGACTTCTACAGTGAGTGTTTAATGGTAAATATACTGCGTAGCACACTTTTGGCTCAGACCCACTATCCCTGGTGTGGTTCAGGGAAGGTCATAGCCCCAAAACTGCACCCAACAGGGACTTAAGATGCAGCCACCCTGTTTCAGGGAAGAGGAAATCTTAGGCACGTGGATGCAGAGCCAGGCCATGGCACTTGGCCTGTGAGCCAAGTCTGAGGCATCACTTTGGAGCTGTTTTGTTTATTAGTACAGATGAAATTTATATCCCATGCATTGCATTTGTGTATTTCTCCTGTGAAAGATAACATATTGAAATAGGTGACTTGATTAAAGGACCAATTTAAAACAGGTAAGTTACTTATGCTTTCCTGATCTGTTCTTCTGGCAAATTGTACATTAGAAAGGAGCAGAACTTGTGAAAATATCATTTTTGGACAAACAGCTGGTAAAGAAAACCCTTACTAGTATTAAAAGCAGAAAATAGGAAAGGGGGTTTTTATTAAAACAACAAAAGTGGTCAAATAATTTAGTTATTCAATTACTATTTTTTGCGATTAAAAAATAGGATTTTTAAATGGAAAAAACAATCCTTTAATAACAGGCTGTTGTATGCAAACTGTAACTCAGGAGATAACCCCCTGCATTCATTTCTTAATTCATAATTTCATTCATTTCATATCTCCCTGCATAAATTTCATAATTATATTGATGATGTTTTCTCCATTACTTTTTTGACTCCAGTTATTCCAATATTGAATGGAATCCAAGGCTATGCAGTTAATGTTCAATTGGCCACATATTTCCTTTGCTAACTTTCCAAGATTATTTTGCAAGAGGCTTTAGCAATGTCACCAATCCACTGCATTTTGGGAGAATGTGGGCCAAGTTCTGCACTGATTTACACACTGCAGAATATGGAGTCTATTGATATCAGTCAGGTTATGCAGGATTGCATGGAGCACACTTTAGAACCAGTATATTCTTATTGCATGTTATCTGTTAGTCTGCTTAACATCTAAAGAAAGAGGCTTTGGTTTTGTTTTTTTTTTTCCTCTAAAAGAGTTTTATCTAACTGGATAAGTAAGTTTTACCTTCAGATTTTTTATAATGAACTTTCTTTCTTGTGTAGAATATAAGAATGCTAGAGAATCAACGGTAGTATTAGGTAATATTTTTTGTGTGGGATTTTTTGTTTGTTTTTTTGCTGGGTGTTTTTTTTGTTTGTTTGTTTGTTTGTTTTTTTAAAGCACTTCAGACAATGTGCAGCATTTTCTGCAAGAAAGAACTTTGGAGAAAGAATACACCTGAGTCAAATTGCTTGGGTGGCAAGGAAGTTCTCTGTAAATGTGGTAACAACTTGTTAGTGCTAAGCTTTCTTTTTTCTCCAGCTTTGTTGCTTGGTCTAATAAAAACATTATCTGTCCCTGCAACGTTTGCTTCACTTAAAGTACTGATGTCACTATAAAAGCAGAGCTGATATACACTGCATGCTTTAGTTAAAGACTGTCATTAGCAAATCAATATGTTGGCTGAGATGAGAATAATTTAGACTTAAACTATCCAGTGTCTAAGATTTTGAACCACTAATGGCTTTGAAATAAAAGAGTCAGCTAGTCCTACAAATGCATCAGGCAATGGCCAGAATTTCTACATCTGGTTTTGATAGGAAATAAATCTGGCAACATTCCTGGAGATGCAGAATGCAGCTTTATCATCAATAGTAATAAGGTATTCAAGTGATAATAAATTAACCGTAAACACATCAAGAGTGCATTAAGGACTAAGACAGCTTTTGGTGTTCCTGTGTTCATAACTACTTGTATATGTTTTTATGGCTTTGCTTGAAGGTTTCCCATGATACCTAGTTGATATGCAGTAAGGTGTATGACGAGTGTAAGTAACAGAGCTTTACCTTTGGGCTTCAACCGGAAAAGAATAAAATTCTAGGATGTCAGATAAAATTCTCTAGCGACACTGAAATTATGAACTCCTCTTAGAGTGGTTTGTGTGTCCTCAAAACCTCTATCAGCCTAAAATCAGTGCATCAATGTATACATATAGATATATCTGGGGACCTCTTGTTATCACTAGAACTCAGAAAAACCTTTCAGATTTTCAGCCCTAGCTGCATAGTGAGGAATATATGCTTTCTAGATTGAAGTGTTGGCTATCAATCACTCAGTTTAACTAACACCCGAGATAAAAACACTTTATTTATCAATTAGCCAGGATGTTTACTGCCTAAAACATACAAACAAAAGCCAGTATTAGACTAATACCAGTAATTCAGGACTTTTTACCACACAGGTAAGGCCTGATGAAATAAGTTTGAATTTCAGTAGGCATCCTTCTGGGATAACAGTGTTTGGATATCCTTCAGATTTTGCTTCTGATTTAGGTTTGGACTCTTTCCCTTTTTTAAAGAAAGGTAGGGCAAGCCTGGATCTATTCTTAACGCTCTGCTAGATGTCTTTCCCTCACGGACACACACATTGAAGTATAGGAGTTCTCAGATCTGTTGTTATATCTGCATTCACTGTGGCCTTCTCCTCAATCTGCCTCAGTGCTTTGTATGTAAATCAAAGGGTCATCTTCACATGCAATGACTGCTACCTTCTGCTGACTGGTCCATAGGGAAACGCAGCACTGACTTTGTCACCATTCCCTCTCTCCATTTCCAATAAAAATTCAGAGAGGAATAAAGCAAATAGTGCACGCACTCGTAAGACTTACCACTTTGACTTTTATACGGACTGCCTGTTTTTTGGGATACACTCACTCATTACAGATCTGCTGTCTGTCTTCTACCGTTTCCCTACCTCCTGCTTCACGCTCGTGGCACAGGTCTACCATTTACTGCTTTGTTGGGGTTATGCTTTCTCAACCATGTATCTCAAGCATCAGTTTCACATACCAGATCCCTAAAAGTGCTTGATCAGATAATGTATATCCACTTCATGTGTTGCTCTCTGAGCGATACGTAACTTCAGTGATTCAGGTCTCAAAAGCGAGCCAAGAATCCTACAGAAATGCAGGCCTTACTCCAACTGTTGTCAAATTAGTAAGGACTTATGTGGATGAGGATCAGGCTATTTTTGCTACTTGGTGCATAGATTGAGAAGATTATAATCTAAAGATATAATTCAGAAAAGATTTAAAACTGTGCTTCATTTTACCCATGCAGGCAGTCTCAAAGAAATCAGTGGGATTATTCATGTACATAAAGTTAAATGCACCCATAAATCTCTGTGAAGCTATGACCCAAGGGTCCAGTCTTGCATTTATCTTCAATATGGATTTTAGTACTAGAGGCAATTTCATTGATGACTTAAATATGCTCATACAAAGTAGTATCTCATATTCATGGTTGCATGTATCTGGTTGATCAGATCCTTAGATAATATGTGGAGTGGCAGAAAAGAGAATGGGGATTTTTTTTCTTTAGTCTGCTCACTTTTAATATTTTAACCCCAACCAGCTTTAAATACTTCTTTTTCCTTGCATTTTAACTCTGAAAAGACAGAAAATATTCCATAATACTAAGTTAATCCATTTCTTCAGTCTTCATCAGGACGTCTGATTCTACCACCCATGGTTCTTAACTTTAGTCTATAATTAGATTATTAGTGATAAATTGGTCTCCCCCTTACCCATGTTTGGACTAGATCATATTTGATTCTTTTATTATGGCTAGTTTAGTGTTCCATTTCCTGTAGGAATTTTCTTTTCCTTTACCTTGGCAAATACCATCTACCCTCATGTTACTGCTTTATTTTTGACCCTTTGACACTCATTGATGTATATTCAAGCATCTTCAATTAAATATAACTATGCTAAACAGAGGACTGACCTCATATTTTTGCAGCTGTATCACAATTTCTTCTCCCCAAGGATTTCAAATTGTATTTGTTACTATTCATCACTTCTCATCAAAGATATGTCAGAAAAATCTTTTTTATACTTACTGTGGGTGTCCTGAAGTTTAGTCTTCTGCCCAAAATTTCTAAAATTTCCACTATGTTTATTAACTCTACCTGTCTTCAAAGAATTAGCTGGATTCTGATCACCTTCCTTTGAAGGACTGCTATCTGAAAATTTTCTGTCTTCAACACTCTTATTCTGTAAAACTGAAAGATAATTTTTCCTATTGATCTTCTTCATTAATACTGATTCTCCACTCTGCCATTGAGTCTTAACATAGTTATAGCTCTACAGAATTCAGTAAAATCACACTGATGTGGAAACATCGTAAAAGTAGAGGAAGAAACCATGTCACTTTAAATCGTATGGTTTGGAACCATGATTCGGAACCATGATTCTGGTTTTCCTTCACAAGTTCCACAAAAAATTATATGTATTGACCAACAGCAGCAGAATTATATTGATCCAGTACTGGTATACAATCAGAATCAATCCTTACATAATACAGTCAGACAGATGGAAGCTGGAAAAAATGCAATAGTTGAAATTTACAATTATCCACCACTGTATATCGCTCTGAAAAACAGGTAGCAGCTATAACCTGACTTTAATCAGTTAATAGACCCCTATATGTGTTTGGGTGTATGCTGTCCACAATGCTTTAATATAATGACATATTCTTTTCTGAGTTAGCTAAATTTGACTTTGGTAGCATTACTCACCATTTTTAGCTAATCCTTCCATTCACCGGTCACGTTCTGGGTTTACTCTAGCAAGGAAACTAGGTATTCTCTCCCATGAAGGCTGTGCTTGCATTGCATATCCTGTATTGCAACAATTTGGGGATGTTGCACTATAAGGTTACTCATTACTGACCATAATCTGCATAAGAGAGGGAAAAAGTGCCTGTCTCCCTGGTGAATGTTTCAGATGCCCAACTTATTGCTCGTTGTGAAGAATAGTATTCCTTTCTGATTTAAAAAAAAAAAAAAAAAAAAAAGGAGAGAGAGAAATTGAGAAATTGAACAAACTGATCAGTGGCAAATCCCCCAACCCCTTAGAAATGCACAATTAAGTCTGTCTGGCAGTTCAAATCACACAGATCAGCAAAACTCAAGCCCACAAAATCTAGGCAATTAAGACCGATGGTACACAGCTGCAATTTTGCTGTTCCCAAACAATCTCCTAAAATGCCCGAATGCATGTACTCTCCCTCAGTCTTGGTATTGCCCAGACAACTGGGCATATGACCACAGAGAAGGGACCTAGTATGCAGCACCTACACCATGCCAAAGCAAAACTGGTGTTTGAAAGAAATGCAATGAGCTGCGTTTGCTGTATACTTTGAGCACATGCTCACATAAGAGCTCCTTACCTCCTCCTGTTTTAGCACACTTTCACACAGGTTCCATCTTTACTTGCTCACAGCTGACAATATCCCTGGTAAAATAACCCCAGGCATCACTACTGAAATGGATACCAACATAGCATCAAAATGCAGTAAGCTGAACCTCTTGAAGTACTGATGCACCTGTTGCTTTTCATTCAGTACCAGCGAAGGGTTGCTAGACATGACCCCAACTAACCTTCCCTCACAATCCAAGCACTGTCAAGGTTTTGCAGCTTTCAGTAGGAATTGATAGATTCTAGGTTGGAAGAACAGAGTGATGTTTCATGGAATGATTCATGGATTTTTTTTTTTTTTTTTAATTGCACTCACCTGTTTTCAGAAAGTCTAATTTGAATTACTCTAGCTGTTAAGTCCTTAAATTAGTATGAAAGGAAGGAGGGAGGGCGTTTGTTTACTTCTTAGGAGAAAAACTTCTTAGGAGAAAGAAAGACTGTGGAAGAGACACTAGGATTTAGGAGAAGACACCATGATTTAGGAGATGGTACCTTAATGCTTGGTTCTGCTGTAGTGTTTTTGTAGTTTGCATCATTTGCTTTCATCAAGTCACCCAGACCTTGAGGGACACCACAACCTATCTTTTATCTGTTTGTTATGCCTGCTGCTGACAGGAAAATATAATTTCCACCCCTAACAATCAGTCCGTGGTTCAAAATTTATTTCAGAATCTCAAGGAAGTTTTAATCTAATGAAACAAAATCTCTGAAAACTGTCAAGTGAGAAACAGTCCAATGTTTCATTTGGTTAATGCCAAACACTTGTTTCCAAAAATAATCAGTAGAATCACATTAAGAATTGCAGTCATCTCACATAAATTCAGACATAAAGATATGGCATTTAGGGAGCACTGGCTGCCAAGACTTGTTCTGCAGCTGATGGAAAGGATACCTAAAGAGGCAGTTTATCCCATTTTCCTGGGATGAATGAATATGTTCCTGGAAGTGCTTCTTCTTTAACCACAAGGGATGCCTCAATATCTAGCATTGACTGGATACCTGTAAGACATCAGTGTGAAATAATGTACAATCTACATCAAGATAACTTAAGAACCTCATGAAATGAAACATAACTAGAAAATGAAACCCCCAAATTTTGACATTACATAAAGGAACAGAAAAATTGAGGGATTTTGTCTAGATTTGAAATGTCATTGATGTGCTTCTTTTTTGAAAAATAAATGCTGCATCTTCTTCAGTCAGGCTGCCAGAATAAGGTTTGACAACATTTTTTGTCCAGTTCTAGTTATAGCCATGTGTGCTGGCTTGACAAAGGTGTCT
Organism: Aramus guarauna; assembly: GCA_013400195.1. Classification (NCBI taxonomy): domain Eukaryota; kingdom Metazoa; phylum Chordata; class Aves; order Gruiformes; family Aramidae; genus Aramus; species Aramus guarauna. Next base: position 123,276 of record VXBL01006815.1, read on the forward strand.
GGGCTTTTCATGCTCAGTGTTTGAAGAGTGCCTAGTCCTGGGAGGGCTATTGTTCAGCAGAGTTTGTAGGGCACTGTGGTCAGTCAGACGATGATAGCTAATTTACAAACTGTGGACTTACACATTTTATAAGTTCCATGGGAACACAGTTTACAACATGCAGAAGCTTGCGGGCACTGAAGAAACAACTTTATATGCTCTGTACAGACTCTATCATGTGATTTTTTTTTTTCCCTGCTAAAATGTTACATAATGGACTTCTTAAGCTCTTAAGGACACATATTATTATATCCATATTATTTTCATCTTCTCTTCCTCTCCAAGTGCCTAATAATATTTAGTGTCCCACAGTGGGATGCAAAATTTTACTTTTTAATTTGACAATAAATTTTGGAAAGTGTCTTCCATTTGTCAGAGAAAATTTCTGTAGCCTTAAAATACTACTGAAGCTTTATGTCATTGCTTCTTTAAGAAATGCTGTAATGAGCCAGGGAGGCAGACACCTAGAAAATTCAGAAAAAAACCTCACATTGTGCAAACTTTTTTGACTCACTGACTTATTAGACTGTAGCTGAGGTTCAATGTAGTCTGCTTCTCTTTGTGATGCCAGCTCTGTTACTGAAAACAACTATTTCATGAAACAATCTAGCACCAATGTCCTATAAATCATTAACAATATTGTTTGCAAGATGACTTTCATCTTCCTCGTATTTTGCTGGAGTAAATTTCCACTTTAATACAAGCCACAACTACATCCTTAAGTGAAAATTCATTACCTTTAAGCTGAGTAGAGATATCTGCAAACAGAGCTTAGCTTTTGCACTTGTTAACTATTAACATTTAATAGGTTCTGACAACATGTGCATGACAGCCCTTTGACTTTTAACAATTAAAAAAGAGAAGTGACAGTAGTAGCATGTCAATTCAGACAGCTAGAGTTACAAGTACCTGTGGACTTTATTCAGATACTGATTCTGTAGATGACAGGATCCTCCCAGAAGCATAGACAATAAAACCCGTACAGATCACTACCGTTGTGGATACTTTTTTATAGCTCCAAAATGTGAGCAATAGTATGAGTAAATCTCTGTGATAGCACAGAGGAGGAAACTAGGGTAGGAGCATAACAGGAGTAGAGAAGTCTATGGCCATGTAGGAAGTGATCCACTGAATCACTGGTTCTGAGGTGCCCACATTTATGGTTTATAGATGCTTGGGCTGCCAGCCGTGATTGATGGCTAGTCATCAACCACACATAGAGTAAGCGATGACTATGGATGTTTCATCTAAAACTTTGTCTGATGGACAAAGTCACAGCCATCATGGATAGATGCTATAGTGTTTTGCCCTACATTGTTTGGTCTGGTTTTGCCTGAATCATACAGTCCTTTCATTTTACCCTGCCGACTGGATTGTAACAAAACACCCATCTTCGACAAGCCCAGTAAAGGCTGAGTGCTCCCATTCTTAATCCTGAAGAGAGATCCTGAACATTGAAGAGAAGAGATGGTGAGAAGAGAAATTGGATATGGCAAGTAAGGGAAATTGCATTGAGGCCACAGAAATTCTATATTTTTGAAATGTTAGCATGTCTTAACAGAGAGCAAAGGATAACATAATGGCAGGTAGCTTAAAGCAATGGCAGAGCTCTGCAATAACTTTCAAGGCATTTCTGCAATTTCAAAAATAAGACATGAAACACAACCAAATCTGTAATTGGTTAAAAATAGTTTCTCCCATATATGAACTTGAAAAATCTGTCAAAATTTAGATAATTTGAAACATTTTACCAGGACTCTTATTGATGTGCTTATTATTTGTATTACAGCACTAGATAGGAGTTCAGATTATGGACGAGACCACACTGTGTAAATGCAGCACTACCCTAGTCCTATTGTTTCCATATAATACAAGAGAAAATGTCACTCAAGAAAAACAAGGTGCCACAAGGAAGCAAGGAAGCAATGCAGCAATCTGGATTATTGTAGCAGACAAATCAGCATGTTAACTGCTAACTTCTCTGTAGGCATCACAGCAAAGGAGAGGCTAAAAGTGGAAAGTGAAGAAAAATGGCAATGTTTTGCTAGCAGTAACTCCATCAAAAGGGAGGAAAGCTTGAGAGAAAGGTTAGGGATGACTGCCAGCCAAGATTGATTAATGATTTGTGGAGACTGGCATAAAGGAGAGATGGAAGTGTCAGCACCTACAAGAAAATAAGAAAAGAGTCTGAATGCGAATAGGGCACAAAATGCACTGAAAAAAATAAAATCAGCATCTTGCTTAGAAAGATAGGAGGTGAAAAAAAGAAGCAACATTCTGAGAACATCTTCTGGGTATTGAGGAGCTCCAGAAAAGAACAAACCCAAGTTTTCCTACGACTCATTCCCCAGAGAAATCCAAACAGCTTATTGCTCTCTGACACAGGATAAATAAATGACCCAGCAGAGCATGTGCACTCAGTGGTTAGTGAAATACAAAGGTCTATTTTGCCTTAACCAAATGCATTTACAGAGGAGAGCATTTGTCACTTCTGAGAGAAGTTCTGGGAGGACTATGTAGTAGTAACCATTTCTTTAAGATGGATAACGTCTTCCAGGTGCTCCTAGCAGAGCTGGACATATGACTGTACAGTCTCTCCAAATGCAGATTGTGAGATGTTTTTTCATAACATCAAGGGACACGGGCTTAAGAGAAGCACAGGCAACATAATACTACTGAGCTCAGTTTGCTAAGTAGGCCAACAAAGGGATAGGCTGCATCAGGAAAAGCTTTGCCCACAAACAAGGCAATTGTCAGAACAGTGATGCTTCTACTACACTTGGGAACTGTATCATTCTGGGCAAGATTCATGCACTATTTTTAGGGTCTTGTCCTGTGATTCTTGTGCACTCCAAGGCTCCATTCAATGCAATGGGTAGTTTGGCTTTGCAATGAATTTAGTTTCAGGTTGTAAGGGCTTAATATCCTACAGCAGAGTGATGACAGGCATTACTGTGGATTCTGCAGTTACCAGCCAGTCCCAAGCTTCAGAACAGCTAAACCACAAACTGTCTGTCATAATCATGGATTTGGGAACTTTGAATGAATGAAGGCTAGATGAGTTTTGCAGGTTTTAAATCTTTGGAGCCAAAATTATCAAAATGTCTATTTTAATCAACAAAATGATTCCCAGTGAAAAACATTTAGGCAAAAAAGACTTCCTGTCATCTCTGGTCATGACATCAGTTAAGATTGTTAGAGGAACCTTGGAAATTTCTTGCATCACTGGCAATTTCCACGTGTTCTTCAGAAAAGGGGAGCACAGAAAGGATAAAAAAATCTGTTTAGTTCCAAACAATGGTTTGAAACTCTGAGGTGTACTACCACTTTTTGTTTAAAAGAAAATAATATCTGAAAAACATTCTTCTGATGTGTTTCTCAAATGTTCCATAAATTAATATATTTCAGGTAAAAACAATACAGATAACTAACACCTGTGATCTGCCTCATATTCCATGGAATTATTTTAGTGAATATTTATTAATGAAGCATATATTTCCTGATGTAAATACTTTGTAAATACTTCATGAGTGGCCATAAAGCAAATCAAGATAGACATACTTATTCTACTTATTGAAAAAAACAGCTACAAGTTTTGGTAAAAAGAAATGCTAATCCTTTACTCTATGCTACTATTTAATGAAGGGAATATTCTAAATCTTTCTTTCTGAAAATCTTTTAAAACCTTTTTTCATATTTCAGAATTTTCTTATGAAGGTCTCAACATTCTTACATCTCTCTTAAAAGTAATAATAATAAAAAAGACATAAAACCATAGAAAGAAAATTTTGAATTTAAAATATTTCTAGAAGTCTCTTAAAACATAAAATGGCCTATGTCTGTCAAAATTTTAATTTGAGGTGCACATTTGTAACCAAACTGGAAAAAAACACTGCATAGGGATTATGAAGTTCTGAATGTTTAAGAGCTATATACTGGGTAGTTACAGCAGGAAAACTTATTAAGTTTGAGAATTTGCATTAGAAAGGCCATTAACAAAGGGCATTTCCATTCAGCTGAGTAAAAGATGTAGGAATGGTCTGCTAAGGACCTTCTTGGGGTTGCATGTGTGAGAATCTAGGAGCCAAAAGCAGAATTTGGGGGCCAGAGTGTCCAGCAAATTAAACATGACACACATACAGTGGAATACACATTACACCCAACAAGAACCAAAACTTCTTTCCCATCTACTCACTTTAATAAGTAATGAGGGGCAAAGTGGGAGAGGGATCCTCACAGACAAATCCCAGAGAAGGTCTTTTCAGTATCTTGAAAGACTGTAATGCTCCAGAAATCATCCAGGGCACCAGAAAAAGAAAACTGTTTCTCGATCCACTTTGGGAATTGAAACTAGCCATTGAACAAAGGACCAGGCCTAAACTGCCAGAGCTTTGAGATAAAGGACGTACTACTCCGAAGTATCAAATTGTAGATAGGAGATGGCATACTCCACATCATATTGACTGGTCCAGTATTTCCTGTCTGGAAATGCTGGAAGCCCTTAGCATTTCCTCTGGCTGCCCAACGCTTGTTTGTGTTCAGAATGACCCTGATGACATGCCAAGGTCAGGCAATCTGCTGGAGAGGGTGCTTCTGCAAACCAGTATTCTTGCCTTTCTGTAAAAGTAGTCACAGCCTTTGCTCACTCTCCAAATCCAATGGCCAGCGTATAAGCAAGGGTGAAACAGCTGATTACATACTGTAAATGTATAAAGTTTAGCAGCATCACATCACTTCTGAATTTGGAATTGCTTAGAGCTGCTAGCAGCCCTTTTCCATCTTCCCTAGGCACAGTGATGTTGGAGTCGCTTTTTAAAACGTTAAGTAAATGTTTTCTTTCTTGTGCTGGTCAAAATAAAAACAGGGTGATAGTGCAGCCAAAGCTAACAACAAGGTCTTTGTGAGCTCAGTTTACCCTCTACTTGCTTTTTGCAATTGAGAAGAGCTGTAAACCTTACCTAGAAAGCTTGCCTAGGAAGAAAGGTTTCTAAGAATAGTGTGCCCTTGCAGCTTCCTCATACAAGGCTGGCTGCAGTTTTCCCTGTGGGATGTAAAATAAGTTTAGGCATTGCCAAACAACTAGGACTAACAGTGCTGTGCGTTGTATTGGGTGTCTAGTAAGATTTCCCTTCTCCAAAGTTCAGAGTCTGGATTCTGATTCATAAGTCAATGGAAAAATACCACTGTTGTCTGCAAACGCAAGCACATTCTACTCGTAGAGAAAATGAGTTGCTCTATTTGTATGTGAAAAATTCCAGTCAGAAACAAAATTAATATATTCCAGAGACAATAGCAGCAAATACCAATTCAGTGATTTAAGAAAATAAGGAAAACTGTGTCAATCACAACAAATACAATACACTTGAGGGGAAAAATTACTTTCATCAGCTAAAAAAGGGCCATTACATGGCATGACAACAATTCTGCTAGTTGGAGGTGCAATGATGCACATGAAGTTTGAAGTAATAATATGCTTTAATCACTTCTCTGATTATTTATTTTGTCATTTCAGTTTGGATTGGGTGCTTAACTTAAGTTTTTAATATTGACAGCTTTATAAACTCACTTGTCATAAATCAGCATAGCCTTACTAACTTCCAAGCAGCAAAGCTGATTTACATGAGCCAAGGTGCTGGCCTAGACTTTTTTAATGCTTTCACATAACTTTATTCCTGCAGATCTCCAGTTTTTGACTGCCTGTCTGTATCACATACACAATAGCTTTCAAGCCTCCAAATAAACGCTTATTGAGAGTACCATGGAAAGGTTTATTAACTTAGGGCTTGCATTTGAAAATGCTAACCACAGACTACCCAAACAAAAACAATGAAACTACATCAGTTTAGAGCAGTGAAAAACCTGACAAGCAGTGACCTCTTTCTTAAAAATATTACTTTTTTTTTTTTTCATTGAGAGATTGGTTTCTGTTTCTATTTCTTCCTTTAAATATAAATTCTCTGAGAACTGCACAGTAGAGAACTGTTATGTTAGAGAGATTGAATTTCTTTTTATTTTCTTTTTTTTTTAATTCAAAGTTAAAAGGCTGAAGTGCTAAACTTTATGAGGCCTATAATAGGTCCTTGGCCTGAAAATAGTAAGGAATAAAAATAATCAATAATCATCTAATACCAAGCACTTATGTCAGGCCTTTCATCTGAGGAAGTCAAACCACTTTATAAACAGCAATGAATTAATAGAGGAATGTTTTGCCACAGGCAAAAAAGCAAAACAAGAAACCATCCCTCTACTCCCTGCCGCCTCCTGAACTCCACAAAGGCAATAATTCTGTGCATGAAAATTATACTGCTTTGTAGTCCTTATTTCTTAGCACTTCTGGAAACTTGGATCGTGCTGTTCCTCTACACAAAGTCTCTCAGTATGCAAGGAGCCACGTGGCAAGACTAGTTCAAGTAAATGTCGGGCCTCTGTAATTTTCTTTTCCTAGTTTTTCTGCTGTGCCATTGAATACCACAGAAGGTCATACAAATTAGTGATACATTGATTTGTTACTAGTTTGCTCCTTCTTTGCTCTTAGTTGCACATGGGTGAAAATAAACATTTTGTGCTCATGAAAAAATGGAGAACGATTGAAGAAAGTCCACAGTAGAGCTGTAAGAACAATAGGATGCCTAAAAGACATGACCTGTGAGCAAAGCTGAAAAGAGCTGGGCATGTTCATCCCAGTGAGCAGTAAGCGCCTTCAGTGAAAAAAGGTCACTGTGGAGAAGACAGACATAACCTGTTCTCCTTGGTCATTGTAACTAGGATGAAAAATAATGGACTTCAAATACAGCAAAGGTGGAACACAAAGTAATGATGAGCTGTATGACAGCTAAGCTCTGGAGTAGACTCCATTATGAGAAGTTCTTCAAATTAGACAAACATCTCTTGTGTGGTGTTACTGGCATTGCTGATCTGGCCTTTGAGCAGGGAATAGGTCAGGTGGCCTCTTGAAGACTTTTCCAGGCCCTGCTTTCTATGAATCAGCTTTTAGGACAATACTGAGTTTTAATTCCAGGGTCAGTTCAACACAAGGACTCTAGAGGCTATAATCCTTCAATTTCACAGTGCTAAAGTAAAGTGGATGAGAATTAGGTGCCAAGTCATTAGACAAGGGTTTGGCAAGATCTTCACCTTTTCCTTATGAAAGTGCTTAAAAACACCAGAAGCACTTCTTAAAACACTGAATGAGGTTATATTTAATTATAAGCAGAAAAGTTCCTAAGTTTTTTGAAACAGACAAAGTTTTTAGCTAGTAGTCTAACAGAAAGGGTCTGAACATATTGTGTCAATGCATCTTCCAAGAAACAGTCAGTCAATAGTATTCAGTATGTTTTGTCCTGGCAAAGACAAATGAGTCAAAAGTAGGGAGATCTACCAGACTCATGTAATGATGATTTCTTCTTGCATAGCTATGAAAACAAATCCATCAGTTTCACAGAAGTGTGACTGTGTTGCTCTTAGTTCAGTGAAAGTCAAGTGAGTTTTGTTTACTTACGGCCTCCATATCTAGTGAGGCTTTTTCAGGGGTAGACACTGATCATCTTGGCAATGCTAGATAGTGATACTTTAGGTATAGTTTTCCCTCGAGACAATATATGCCTAAAGCATTGCAGGCAGCTAATCATGCTGTTAGAGTTTTCTTAGCTGGTTCTCTTGAAAAAAAAAAAAAAATCTAAATTATGCTTAATAAGCCATTTAGACTGTACCGAAGCTGAGGGGGCGGGGATGGATATACTGTTTCTTCATTGTATCTGATCTGTGTTAGATACGCCATACAATTTAGAAAAGAAGAACAAAGGCAACAGTACAGTGAGGGAAAATAGGGCGAGAGATGCTGAACATAGCAAAAGAGCCGTTATGGTTTAGCTAAATGGGAAAGAAGTAGGACGAGCTGTTGTGCTACTTGGGTAAATACACAGGATTCAATCTACTGATGGACACCAGTCCTTTTCCCCCAGTCGTCTTAGAGAAGGAAGGGCAATGTGGCAAGAGGTTAACAGAAATTTGTGATTGCAGAGTGTGTGTGTGCTTAACCTACCAGAGACCAAGAGAGTCAAACGCCTCGTGTACCCTGCATAGAGCAAGGTGTTTAAGTACAACTCCTTTCTCCCTAAGCTCTCTACCTACCTAGGAGACAGAGTAACAGTTTTCCAAAGAACAGTTCGGAGAACATAAGACAGATAGTTGATCTGAATCATCCTCTGAGGGAGTCTTTTTTCTTTTTAGTGACTATGCAAGATGTCTGAGGTGGCTAAGGTCCTATTTTAAACACCTGAATGAGGGAAATTCCCTAAGCATAAAAACCTTCATCTTTGTGGCTGTCAGCATGAAATATCAGAAACAAATTTGCTACTGTATAATTAAAAGAGTTAGCTAGATAAAAACATGAGGTTTTGCTCCCAGATTTGATGAGAAGTTTTTTGCCTCAAACAACCAAGCTTCTCTCAATGCATGGAACCAGGAGTAGGATAATATACTTGTGTTTTTTGGGGTTTCCAGGCCCAAAATCAGGCCTAGTCCTTTTGGAGTCTTTTGTCAGCTCATAAAAGCAAGAGGAATTTAAAGCTGCATTTTCAAAATCTTTTACCATGTTCAGAAAGCTAAATCTGCTCTTATTTGCCACTCTGTGCTGTGCTGCATGCCATACACAGACATTCAGGAAACTCCAGATACAAACCTGAGAGCTATAAAATTTTTTCTGCTCACATGTGAGAAGTGAGGCCCTGATCCTTTTTCTCAAATACACTAGCTCTTGACATATAAACTAAAGAAGAACGTGTTTAAACACTGAACTCATCATGCCATAGAAGGATAATTTCATTCTGCCATCAGGAAGATGTGCTTGGTTTTTTGCTGTGGGTTTTTTTGTTGTTTTTTTTTTTTTCCCCAAGAGCACCAAAGCCTACTAATTTATCCCTCAAGCAGTGAGCAGAGGTCAGAGTTGAAGTAGAATATGTTGATTACAAGATACCTGTCATTGAAAGACAGCCTTAAGAGCACCCAGACAGCCAAGATCTTGAGCTGACAAAAAGAAAGCATTTTAACTCTCCTCCAACTCTTACATAAGGTTCTTACTTAGCAAAGCACTGAAGCACACCAGCAAACTTAGGGTTGTGCTTGATCCCACTGACTTCACCAGGATTATTCAGGTGCTAAATACTACACACATGGTTGAGTACATTGCTGGATTGACAATTTATTCCTCTTAAACATTTCAAGACCTTGCAAAATGACATTCTGAACTGGCGGGGAATAGAGTGTATGCATCATAGAATCATAGAATAGTTTGGGCTGGACCTTTAAAGGTCATCTAGTCCAACACCCCTACAATGAACAGGGACTTGATCAACTAGATCAGGTTGGTCAAAGCCCCATCCAACCTGACCTTGAGTATTTTCAGGGATGGGGCATTTACCACTTCTCTGGGCAACCTGTTCCAGTGTTTCACCACCCTCATTGTAAAAAATTTTTTCCTTATATCTAGTCTGAATCTACCCTTGTCCCATCACTACAGGCCCTACTAAAAAGTCAGTCTCTATCTTTCTTATAAGCCCCCTCTAAGTATTGAAAGGCCACAACAAGGTCTCCCTAGAGATCTTCTCTTCTCCAGGCTGAACAACCCCAACTCTCTCAGCTTTTCCTCATGGGAGAGGTGTTCCATCCTTCTGACTATTTTTGTGGCCATCCTCTGGACTCACTCCAACAGGTCTTTCCTGTGCTGAGGACCCCAGAGCTGGATGCAGTACTCCAGGTGGGGTCTCACCAGAGCAGAGTAGAGGGGCAGAATCACCTCCCTTGACCTGCTGGTTATGCTGCTTTTGATGCAGCCCAGGATACAGCTGGCTTTCTGACCTGTGAGCTCATATTGCCAGCTCATGTCCAGCTCTTCATCCACCAGTACCATCAAGTTCTTCTCTGCAGGGCTGCTCTCAATCCCTTTATCCTCTAGCCTGTATTGATACTGGGGGTTGCCCTGACCCACATGCAAGACCTTGCACTTGGCCTTGTTGAACCTTATGTGGTTCACATGGGCCCACTTCTCGAGCTTGTCCAGGTCCCTCTGACTGGCAACTCATCCCTCAAGCATGTCAACCACACCACTCAGCTTAGTGTCATCAATCTCAATCAAATATCTTCTTTTCCATAATAGCAGAAGAAAAAAGCAGAAGAAAAAAGCTTCATAAGTAGATCATAGTGTCCCTGAATAATTTCTCCAAGTCAGATTCATGGGCTATGAATGGTCCTAGCTGACTTCTTGATTTTGTGCTGAAGGTAAAAAAAAATAAATTAAATTTTGTTTTTCTCAACCTTAAACAATTTTTTAAAATTTTATCCCTCCTCCCTAAAGCCCTGAAACTTGTCTACTTTAGTTAACCTAAGCTGCTCTCTTAATCCTAAAGTGATTTGGCTTCCAGTTGGGTATTTAACCTTTCTAAATGCTCAGTTAAATTCAATTTTGAATGAAAAAGCCTCTCAAAAAGCCAAAATGTTTCCTATTAAAAAAGATCTCAGTAACAAACATTTTTAGAAATTTACTTTTCTTCACTGGAAACTATTTATTATGTATTATATTACTTATGTGTTACTATCTACTATATTTAAAGGAAAAAAATCCCTTCTTTGCCCTGTTTTTTTGTGTGTAGTCCTCATTCTAAGAACTAATAATTTCCTTAATGTTATCTAAATTCAATATAAACAAACATTTTTTTCCCCATACATGTAGATATTTACAAAACCAGAGGCTGTGTTTTTATGGTTTTCCTTTTATCACTGTTTGGATAGCTCTGTAGAATTTCATCTCCCACTTCCCTCCACTCTGCAATGCAATTAAAACGTTTTTTTGTAATAGTAATTACTATGAGATTCTTATTTGTCATTCATAGACATGCAGATTAAAATCTTTTTATTATGAATTTGCAATGACATTTTTCAAACTATAGAAATAGTCTGCAAAATGCCATTAGTACTACAGATACAGGACATGTTTTATCAGCTTTTGCTTACTGAAGTGATATCATTGAAGTTACAAGTTACAATTTGCTCATACAAATAAAATTTCACAGTACCTGAATTTTATGTGTAAGGCTTACAAAACAGTATATTAATGCAAAGAACTGGGGTGGTTATTTGAGAAAGGAGGACTGGTAATAAGACTGATCTGTTAGTGTTTTTAAGCAATGCCTAACCATGCAATAGTGAGCATGGCTTTCATAGTATTCTTCTAGTGGCAATGAATTAGATCACTTCAATATAAATTAACAAACACAAAATTTCTTACGCAGTTACTTTGACAGGAGTCAAATAAGGTCTAAAAAGTATGAATTTTTCAACGTTTTGTCCATGTTTGTCAGAGTTTTGAAAAACACTGGCTTTCATTTTAAATTGAACAAATACTAGTACGTGTCTTAGGAAGTATAGTTTTTTTTGGTATTTAAGTACGTTTTTATCCTTGATATTTAAAACACAGTTTTCTATAAGAGAGATGAAAAAAAAAGCTTTTGAAAATTTCTGAAAATTTTGGTTGGCTCTGTGTGCTGGTGTTGGCTGGGATAAAGTTAATTTTCTTCATAGTAGCTAGTATGGCGCTGTGTTTTGGATTTGTGCTGAAAACAGTGTTGATAACACAGAAATTTCTTTCTTTTTTATTTTTTTATTTTATTTATTTGTTTATTTATTTTATTGCTGAGCAGCATTTACACAGAGCTAAGACCTTTTCTGCTTCTCACACCACCCCACCAGCAAGTAGGCTGGGGGTGCACAAGGAGTAGGGAGGGGACACAGCCAGGACAGCTGACCCCAACTGAACAAAAGGATATTCCATACCATATGAAGTCATGCTCAGCATACAAAGCTGGGGAAAGAAGGAGGAAGCAGGGCAATGTCCAGAGTGATGGTGTTTGTCTTCCCAAGTCACCGTTACACGTGATGGAGCCCTGCTTTCCTGGTGATGGCTGAACAACTGCCTGCCCATGGGAAGTGGTGAATGAATTCTTTGTCTTGCTTTCCTTGCATGCATGGCTTTTGCTTTACCTATTAAACTGTTTCAACCCATGAGTTTTCTCACTTTTAGTTTTCTAATTCTCTCCCCCATCCCACTGGAGAGAGGAGCGAGTGAGCGGCTGCTCATAGTTGCCTTGTTTCTTAGTTGCCAGCTGGGGTTAAACCCCAACACACTGTTTTTCTAAGTTTTCTCATACCACACTGAAAATAATGTTGTGGAAAAAGAAACTCAGACCTATAAAATGGTTTGGGTTGGAGGGCATGTTTAAAGATCACCTATTCCAACTCCCCCGCTACGAGCAGGGAAATCTTTCACTAGATCAGGTTGCTCAAAGCCCCGTCCAGCCTGACCTTGAACACTTCCAATGATGGGGCATCCCCAACAACTCTGGGAAACCTGTTCCAGTATCTCACCACTCACTCTCATAGCAAAAAATTTCTCCCTTATGTCCAATCTAAATCTATCCTCTTTGAGTTTAAAACTGTTGCCCCTTGTCCTGTCTTTCATATAAGCCCCCTTTAAGTATTGGAAGGCCACAACAAAGTCTCCCTAGAGCCTTTTCTTCTCCAGGTTGAACAACCCCAACTCTTTCAGCCATTCTTCCTAGGAGAGATGTTTCAACCCTTTGGCCATTTTTATGGCCCTCTTCTGGACCTGCTCTAACAGCTCAATGTCTTTCATGTACTGGGGACCCCAGAGCTGGATGCAATACTCCAGGTAGGGTCTCATGAGAGCAGAGCAGACTGGGACAACCACCTCCCTTGACCGGCTGGCCATGCCCTTTTTTCTGAACCCCAGGATACGGTTGGCTTTCTGGCCTGCAAGCACACATTGCCAGCTCATCTCCAATTTTTCATCCACCAGTTATCCCAAGTCCTTTTGCAGGGGTGCTCTCAATCCCTTCATCCCCCATCTGTATTGGTGTCAGGGATTGCCCTGACCAAGGTGCAGGACCTTGCACTTGTCCTTGTTGAACTTCATGAGATTCACATGAGCCCACTCCTCAAGCTGATCAAGGTTCCTCTGGATGGCATCCCCCCCTCAAGCGTATCAACTGCACCACTCAGTGTGATGTCATCTGCAGACTTACTGAGAGTCACTCAATCCTACTATATCATTGATGAAGATGTTGACTGTATGCATTGCTCTCCCCCAGATCATTTTCCATGATCAAACAGGCATAGGAATCCTTATGGTATTGTATAAACCTTCTGTCTGTATATTGCTCTGTCTCATGCACATGTATTCCTACGCACACATTCATACAGATGCAATACACACAGGAATAGATAGAGATGTGAATGGAAATTGCCTGTATTTGTTGGATGTTTTTTAGATTTTGTAGCAAGTCCTGTAGATGCATTGCATACTTCAACTGCATATAATGTCTTACAGACCTTTCATAGTTTCATTACAGACCTTTTATAGTCTGATGAAATTGTTAAGAGGCATGTGGGTACAGGAACTCACCAGCAGGGTCACTAGCAGCTGTGCTGTGCAGTACGTTCACAAGTGATGCAGAAGTGAGAATGTTGACTGGGAGAAATGTTGAAATGAAATTTTGATAAATGCAAAATAAGGTACATGGGAAAAATTATATTCATGATTCATAAATCAAACCAGGTTCTTACTTATTGTGACTGATATCCCCTGCTCCTGACCCCAGGTAAGATACCTGGGTGACACTGAGAGCATTATTTTGAAAGCAACAGAGAGCACTGAGAAGGAAAGAGAAATCTTAGTTATGCCACTCTGTATGCATCTGATATACTGTGCAGAGTTTGAGTCACTGCATCTCAGGCAGAACTCCATAGGACTAAGACAGATCTTGAGAAGGCTGGTAAGGGTGGTCAGAGAAATGAAATGGCCTCCACACGTGTAAAGACAGAACAGACTATAACTCTTCAGCTTGGAAAACAGATGTCAGAAGGGAGCTATGACTGAGATTTATAAAGTAATGGATGATGTGAATAAGGTGACTGGGGAATGATCATTCATTATTTCTGATAGAATAACAATGTAGGAATACCAGAGACAGGATTCAAATGAAAAATAGGAAATGCTTTTGCACAAAATACACAATCAAATTACAGAATTGATTATCACAGAAGATTATCTACACCAAATATTTAGACACACATAAAAAGGTACAAAAGAGTACCTGGAGGCTATTAAACACCATCTTACAGATACAATCTCCAGATCTGGAAGTTTTTGTTTATAATTGTAAAATAATAGAGCATCTTAGAGTAGAGATTACTGTACACATCCCTGTACTTAAACACTTTCCCTGTACATTGGGCCAGACCTAGCATATTATATTTGATGTTTCATTAATATCTATCATCTATTGTCCATTAGAACAAAATACAACTTCCGGTTTTAACTGATGCTTAAAGACTGATTACCTGGTTTTACAGAAAAAATATTTTATTTGTTCAGGAATAACCTGTATCCTTTTATAGATTTAATTCAATCTTTTAAAAATTCCATGAAACCTTGTAGGAAAATATCTTATCAGATAAATCCTCCTTTCTGATCATGTAACTGTCATCAGAGGGTTTTTAGAATAGGTTAAATCATCAAACAATAGAAGAACTGCTAATACATTTTTATTGCAAGATAAAGTTCTGGTTCAGGAAATTGCTTCCTCAATGGATAAAGTTACTATTAACAGTGATACACCAGAAATTAAGTCTACCATTTTATGGGCTATACCTCAGACAGTTAGCAAAAGAAAAGTCATTGTCATGACAAACCATTAAAAAAAAATAAAAAAAAAATAGCCAGGAATACCTCAAACAATTAGATTGTATACTGAGAGACCTGAGGTCAGTTCAGAAGAAATTGCCTAATATTATAATCTGAAAAAACCCTCAAAATAGCCATGTTCCAGACTGAACATGAGCTCAGCTTTCTGCTTGATTGTACTTTGATAAGTGAGGTGGTTAATGCTCAGCATCACTTTCTTTTAAAAGACCCAAGGTAGGTGTAAAAGTAAGGAATCTAGTAAGACTATTGCAGCTTCTGATTTAGAGGTATAAGATCTGATCTTTTCAGTATCATTGTACACAAACGAGGCCACCACACAATTCAAGACAAGAAATCTGTCCAGCAAAACAGCCTAAGCTTGCCTAAAAAGAACTAGAACTAGTTGTCCTGACAAATTGTGATCCAAGAAAGATCTTCAGCAGGTTCATTATATGCCTGCAAAAATGCCGCTCCAAGCAGCTGCAGGCACAAAACTGCACAAGCAAAAATGGAAGAAAAGTGGAGAAGTCTTTAAAAATAAAAAGAAAGATGTTAAGATTGGCTCAGACCATTCTATGCTCCCAGCATTTTACAAATTGTTTTGAACAAGACCTGTATTAATACTGGGAATCTTACACTATCATGAAATGAGCATCTTGCAGTTATGCCAGAAAGAAAAGAGATGTTCGAGGGAGAGGATAGGCGTAGGAAGAATTCGGTTGCATGTCACATTCTAGGCTATATGACATGGTTTGGCAGCAATTTCTCAGATGACCTCCAGAGTCAGGGTGAGTTAGAGCTGACCAAATGAGTTAGGAATAAGAAATAAGGCAACAGAAGAAGCTTATGTAAAAACTGATTCAGATTTCAAGACAAAGCAAGCCTCTTTGTAAAGTGCTTAAAACGTAATTGGAAGTCACAAGAAAAAAAAAAAATACACCAAGACTCAGTATACAAATAGAAAAAGGAATTTAACGTTTTTTAATTATTTGAATATAGTTAGTGTTATAAACTATTTCCCTGGCTCTGGCAATTATTCAGGGCATATCACTTCCATTAACATTTATTCCTTTAGTTTGTGAAAGACACAATACGTCAAATCTAGCAGATATGTCCATTTCACACAAGCAAAATGTTCAAAGCCTTGTGTGCACTTGCACAATGATTTATCTTTACTCGTGCAAGTAATCCTAAAGAGGTTGAGGGAATTACTTTAGGGAGTAAAGGTAAGCACTGTGTTTTTGGATGGGAGAGGGAAGTTTTAAACATCCTGCATGTAAGATACCATTGTTTATAGCAATCCTTAGGAAAATTAGTCATTTCAATCTTTTTTCTCCGTGTATTCCATCTGCACAACATTTAGATATATTTACAAAGCTGCAGTTAGGTTCCTTTGTCAGTTGCTGGAACCTCAGTATGCAAATGCTCCAGAGACAAACTGGAAAGACCAAAGAAGGAAAAAGCAACGTTGACCAAGGGGCAAGAGGAACTGGCACATGGTGAAGAGATAAATGGCTTTAAGTAAAAGTTGACTAAGGCAGAGGGAACGGCTGCCTGAAAACAGAGTTTACCAAACAGAGAATGCAGCAGAATTCAGGATGTTTTAAGAGGGGAGTGAGTTCCACAGAAACAGAAGTCAGTTAGGTAACAGAAAACTATCCAGAAATATCCAAGGTCTTCCAGAGATAAATTTTGGACAAAATACTCATTTCCAAATTTTTGGAGAAATTTCCTTACAAACAAATTTGCAATGATAAATCATTTAATTAAGAACCAAGTCTGTTATTTTCTTTGTGATTACTGAAAAGCCTGTTTTATCAGCTGACTTTCAGACACTTTTCTCTTTTTTTCTCTCTGTCTTATATTTTTCTACCTGCAGCCTGCATCGAAAAATTGCATTTGGGGGGACAAAAAACTAAAACAAGCAGAAAATTCAAACTGCTTTTTTTTCCAGGTTAAACAGAAATTAGCAAAATTGTCAAAGTAAACATACATACTCACACACAAAAACAAATAGGAAGAAATTGTATAACAAAACTGGTTTTCTACCCCTTTCAGTATAATACTTTCAATTACAATGAAATTTTCTCTTTCCAATTTTTGTGGATCCAAATTTTTGCCCTGCCCCTGAATTGAAGCAAGCAGAGTTGCACAGCTGTGATGCTACTGCAGCAGACCGAGAGCAGGTTCTGGCTTTCTAGTGATAATGTGCTCTCAGGTCTCCATCAGCTGTGACATCAAAGGGCTCAGCACATCATTGATTATCCTGCATGCTTAGCTATATGTATTTCCTTATCAATATATTAGCAAAAGCGAAGCAAAGCTTTGCCTGTACAATGTTCCAGATGATGCCCAATATCTAGGAAGTGATATAGTAGCTCAGCTGTATCAATTTTCCTTCCCACACTACACTGCCCAGCAAACAGTGAGGAAAGAGTAAAATATAAGGAGATTATAATCATCACATTCCGTGAGTGATATCAATATTTAATTTGGTTTATTCAGACCAATGCTGTATTTGCTCCTCACCATTAGCAGAAGTTGCAACAACAGCAAGCAAAGTGACTCAAACTTCCATAGGAAACCATTATTTGATTCTGTTACAAGGCGTAGGTCTATAAGATCAACTCACTGTTCAGATATTTTTGAAAAGAGTTTGTTCCCTGAAAAAAATGTCATCCAGTAATAACTCAGACAACAGCATGCACAACAAAACTAAAAGCAGAAAGGGCAAATTAGATCTAAAAAGCAAAAATATTTTATTAGCAGAGGTGTCTGCTTTTTGCTTAGAATGTGGGTTGTCAAGCAGTGATTTTATTGCTTTGAAGCACGTAAAGCCTCTTCTTTAAAATGCAATTTTTGGGAGCAATCCAATGCAGTATTGCAATGCAATCCAATGCAGTATTCTCAGCCTCTCTCCCCCCTCAACCCCTCTCTCCCCGTGGCTAAGTGGATCTTTACAGCTCTAAAAGAACTTTGGCTGTTATGTTGTAGGTGATAAGGTTAATGGAAAAATCAAAGCCTGATACGTGCCCAGAGGGTACAGGAGTGATGCTGACCAAAAAGTTCCTCCAGCGTCAGACAAGCAATTCAAGCCAGTTCAGCCTCCCTGTGGCTGAACGTGAGGATTGAACTCTTCCCTGGGTAGCACCTTCCATGAGCCACTAGCTCGATGGTATGGCAGTTTCATAACATCTTTGAAGTATTTATGGAGCATTTAATTACTTTTCTATACCCCATCCCCATTTTAAGATTTGTTTAAACATTTGTGTCTGTATTTCTAATGGGGATTTCGATTTCAAAATGGGCTTGAAGCCAGAAATGTAAATGAAGGGCACAATATATTGCTTCCTGATAGATGACATGGGGTAGAGGGGAGGAGGAGAGGAGTAGAAAGGAGGAGGGGTAAGATGTAGGAAAAATGTATTCTTAAGATTCAGGATAATTGAACACACCAACAGAATAAGATAGATGATCCTCCTGGGCAATTAGCAGACTAAGCAATATTAATAAAACAGTCTTTTAGAGGAGACCTTCAACAGAGATAAAACAGCTCAGATGGAGGAGCTGAAAAGAAGAGCTCTGGAGAGTGATGTGAGAGGGAAGTGAGATGCACAGAGCAGCCATTAAATCAAATAGCTAGATTTGCAGAATTAGAGCCAAATAAAGAGAAAGGTGATGCTTGACAGACAGGGTGACACTTCTGAACATTACAAGGTTGCAATTCAGGAGGGCTAAGCCGTCCTAGAGGTGAGCAGTTTCCAGCATGCTGGGCCAAGATACAATGATAACGGTAGATTCAGAGTCAGCATTGGGTCTCTTTACTAAGCAGTTCTTCCAGTAGCATTTATGACTGCCTGCAGCCCACTGGCTTCTGGCACAAATGACCCATCCTACAAGAAAAAAGAGGAAAAAAAGAGGTCAGAGCTTGAGAGTTAACTTCTGGACTAGTTTTTTGTCTTTTTTTTTTTTTTTTTTTTTTTTTTTTTTTTTTAAACTCTGAATTCCCTTTCTTTAGAAACATAGGACAGAAGATTGAAAAGGATTTTCCAGGGTCATTGAGCCCTAACTACTGCAGTCTCAGGGAACATCATACAATCTTGGTGACAAACCCATGGAACTCTACCTTAAAAACAGCTTGTATTATTGCCTCACTTCCCCTTTGCTCCTGCTGAATGGCTGTTGTAAGAGCCTCTGTCCTTGAAAACTTAGGAATGCCTATCAAATTTCCATCCTAGATGTATTCCTGTCTAGGTTATACCCATTTGTTCTTGTGCCAATGTTTTCCTTTAGTTTAATCATTCCTCTCGCTCTCTGGTGTTTACTTAATTGCTTTTATCTGCTTGATTTAAGAGCTTGTTATGAAGTGGTTTTAACTGGTTTTTAGTTTGTTTCTAACTAGACTGTACAATACCCTAAAGGGTTTGGCAGGGGCTTTCTGTTGTCATAATTCTCGGGTTATTCTTAATCCCATGAGCCATTCCTCTGACCGGGATGGCTTTGAGGTAATTGGAAACAGCACTGTCATGGTGTCACTGCTTGCACCGGGTTACTAAACCAAGAATATTCTGTTAGCCAAAACCTAATCCCATTTACAACTGTGAAAATTCAGAATGCAGACTCATTGGGATCAATGGGGTCCCATCAAAATAATGGTAAGATAGTTTTCAATTTAGAGCAACTGAACTACTTCTTGGTGCAAGGAATAATTGGACAGTGTTCAAATGGCTAGGGATATTATTCAAATATGACTGGAGTCTAAGTAAGTGTTGGATTTCAACAGATACTCTCAGAAATAAAAATAATATTATTGGTAATATTCCTACAACTGTTTAAACATTTATATAAATCAATACAGACTTAGATCTGTTAGTGTGTACAAGAACCCCCTGCTCTTTTCTCTCTCCCATATATTGCCATTTCTTTACTAAGCAGGCTTTGTACGAGAAGATAAATACTGTACCTCCTATTAACCCACATTCTGAAATTTAATTCCTACAGCTAGATGGAGATGACTATGTCTTTTATACTGTGAGTACCTAAACCAAGAGCAGATCCACTGAAGTGTTTTCATGTGGAAAGCATCACACCAGTAATGTGTCTGCAAGATTGCTGTCTTGTCTGGAAATGCTAGACCAGCTCCCGCGCAGTTAGCCCCTGGTCGCCTCCCCTTTGCTGGGACCCTGCAGCCTGACTGCACTTGGCTGGTCAGTATGAGCAGGTCAGAGGTAGCTGTAAGCTTTCCACGTAGCTGTTTTGCTACCTCTGAGCCAGCAGACAGCATATGTATTTGATTTATTTAATGAATGGAAGTCTAATTATCAAGCAGAGGAAATCACCGAAGCATGAATTTATGGGATCCCTGAGATCACCTCCCACGTGGACAGGAATTAGTGATGGGAGTTAATGTTGCACCAGCAGCAAAGATATAAGGAAGAATGTATATACCTGCAGGCTTTCCGTGACTCCTGGGTGGAGGGGGGGACAGGGCTGAGGGTGTGCCAGCAACAGAAGAGGCTCAGTTGGCAATGGCTTGCAAGCAAGTATCTCCTTGAGTCCAGGATATTATGACAAGTGAAATATGGAGACTTGGATAAAAAGTCCAGCATGTTCTGACAGCAGCCTTTCCCGCTGTTTGGATATAACATGAAAAACTGAGTCATAAAGGACTGAAGCTGTACAGTGCAACTTTGTGCCCATTTTTGGCTACATCTTGAATTACAAAAATTACAATGACTTCTTAGAAAGGAAAGCCTTTCCTTTCTACTAATATGCTGTAATATTCCTGGAAGGGAGCCAATGTGTCAATTTAAGTACCCTCTCAAAGTGCGAGGGACTGTGATATTTCCAAGTCACAATGTCAGCTCGATCCCTTCTGGAATGTGCGCCAAAGTCTTTCCACTGAGAAGAATGCCTCACATTAAGCATGTCATCCCTGGGTTGGCCCTCAGCTCCCTCCCCAGCCCTGGAGCCTCAGCTTTAACCTTCATTCCTGTATCCCATTTCTCAGCCCCATGGAAAAAAAAATGCCATGAAAACACCCCCCATCCTCCTTTTACACATTAACGTGAAATGAAAAATTCTCATAGCAGGCTGTTGAACAAGGCAATCCTGCGTGGGGAATTTTACTGCCACATATTTTTCATAACCTGGATGCTGCTAAGTGTATGCAGATTGTACTCATCGGTACATCTTATAATTTGTAGGTGTCTAAGGACCCAGCCCTGCAGAGGCATTCATGACTATGCAAAGGTCCAGATTTGAGCAGCCCCTATGGAAAGCAGCAGAAGTTGTCTGGCTGTAATTTATTTCAGAAAGTCTTTCTTAGAGAGAATATGTCTGTCCACAAGAACATCTCTTGTGTTACTACCACAGATACATCAGGTATTTAGAAATGCAGCTAACCCTCGTGCATTTGTAGTTCAATGCAAATAAAAGGACAAGCCATTTTAAGGCCTGACTGACTGAAACTCAAGCTCTCAGAAGAATATAATCAGGTATATTTTCAAATGAAACTGAAATTTTTATGAGGTCAAACTCCAAACAATTGATGATTCCTGATTTGGACATTGTTATATGTAATCTAGTTTGTACAACTTTTTAAATATAGCAAGATATTGGTCTGTGTCTTGACTTCTTTGGGCCTCAAATATTTTCCATTTTTTAAAAAGCATTGGAACTAATGTGTGCATGTGTAGTAGAATGAAGGGAAAGAAAGCACAAAAGAAACATCTCTTTGCAAGTACACAGCAAGGAGATTTTACACTTTTTCTGTAAAAAGGGGAATCGCAGTTGCCCTTCTAGATCACAGAGTGATACAGATGCACAGGCACAAAGAAAAGAAGAAAAGCAACCAAATCAACCCACTACCACAAGTGATTTTTCCACAGTCTCCCAATACCCAAGCTGATCCTTGGCAAGTGTCATCACGCACTGCTGTTTTCTTTGATTTCAGTTTCCCTGACATTCTGTGTGTCTGTTGTAGTACAAAGATGAATTTGAGAATGCCATCACACACAATTAGTTATAAGTAACTTTCTATAATACTAGAAAAAAACCCCAAACAAACCAGTCTAAAGAATTAAAAGACAATGTCTAAAACCAATAGGCTTTTAAAAATACACATTTTAACTCTGTTTACAATTTATGGAGGAAGATTTTTTATATTTTTCTTTGACAGTGCTGCAAAATCAGTAATTACAATAGAGAAGAAAACCTTAATCATTTTTTATCTAGATTTTTCTTTTTAAACAGATTTTGGCAGGAAATTAATTTTCCATCCCTACACATCAGTGTGAAAAAACAATCAAATAAAAAAAGCCCCAAAAGCTACTGGGTACTAGGGGACAAGATGTTGCATATTTTTCTTAATTAAGGTGAGCCACATCACTCACTAACTTCAATTTAGGAAAATAGAACAACAGGAGACCTTGATCTGAAATCTGTGCATCTCCCACACTCCAGGAGGGTGCCCTAACTAATGGGCTATATGGCATGTTTTACATTTTTTTTTTATTGCATTCCTGTTATAACCTTAAAGATAGTCACTAGTAGTAAACTACTTTTTGAACTACAAAAATTGAAACATTTGTCACATCTCACCATTTTAGGCTTTGGCAATGTTATTGTAAAGAACTCCTGTTTGAAACTAGGGTATACAGTTGCAGGATCAAGGTTTTTAGCATACATAGAGAAACAACACCTGTTTCAGTAAGCAGTTTCAGCACACTTGCTGCCAGAACATCATAGATTTGAAAAAAAGTACAGGATGTTGCAGCTTAATAGGAATGGGAAATTCACAGGAACTTCACATTGGTGTGAAATTATCAGATAGGTAGAAGTCTTCTAGGAAAATGGGTCTAATAATCCTAATCTTATAAAAAGCATGACTTTAATGACCTATTGTCCCCACCCCCAGGGAGGCCCACATACATCCTGTGACATAGAGTGCTTATGTTCAGCTTGAGTGTCCATGTTCTGAGGTCTGAAAGGCGAAACCTACCACGGTCAACATCGTGATATTTCACTCTATACTTGGCCATGATTTTATTCCCAAGGGCTATGACTTGTTCTTTAGAGGTTTGTGGTTTTTTGATTTTACTTTAAAAAAAAAGATTCAAAAAGAGAATTAAGTACCCTAGAGCTCTGATACCATTATAGATGCACATCGTAAAGGCAGAGGTTATTCAGACAAGATGAAGAGAGATGCAAGTCTTGCTTAGTTCCCAAGTTCCAAACTTTGAATCCTGGTCAACTAAGTCCCACCTAGAGATTCTGTTCTGGGAAAAGGGGTCTTTGTAGATCTAATCAGTCATTTTTCTCCTCAGAGAAAATAATATGGGGGCAAAACCTAATTCTATACTGAGTTTTGCATATACAGCCCAGAATAACTGATTTCAGGTATTATGTAAAAGATTAACAATTCTGAATTTCATTTAAACACACACATACCAAATACACACATTCACATATCTCACATATTCACAGAACTCACAGCATTTTTACTACATCTGTTGAAAGAGCTATGAAATCCAGGCAACTTGCATTGAGTTTTTCTGTGTGGTTTTGTTATTCAATCTATTGCTTTTCTTTCACAATTAACATGGAAATATCAGCTTTTTCCCCTCATTAGGTCTTTGGAGGTTTTTGTTTTGTTGTTTTTGGTTTTGTTTTTAATTAAGAGATACAATAAAGGAGATCCTCCACTGCTGTAAATCAGGGTAATGCCAGTGTTTCAGACAGCCTTTTGAGACTCACAGGATTCAGTGTTTAGGGTATGCATTCTCTTTTAGCTGGATATGGGATAAATTAACAAAACAAGATTGCTGCAATTGCTTATCCTGACAGAAAGAAAACAGACTAAGCTAAGAAAGAATACCTATATATAACTGAGAAAGAATACATGCACACATATATAAATTAAATGTAATATATTTACAATAAATGTATTTATTTTAAATAAATATAATAAAAAATAAGTATCAATAACACACTATTAATACAGTAAATGTATTAATATTAGAATCTACCTAATAATATTTATGTTTATTAACATTCGTGTTTAATATATCTACATCAAGAAAGTCACTTACTTGCTGGGGTTTTAGGACATAAGAAAAAAAAAGGG
>VXBL01006815.1:150237-163400 GCA_013400195.1 Aramus guarauna
CCCCTTCCAGTGAGCAACCAAAAAGTTCAGGGAGAACTCTAACTTCCTAAAAAGAAACAGAGTGGTTTTCATAGAAACTCAGAAAGTAGTCCAAGGCGGGAGTCTAATTTATAATGTGGTCACTTCTATATTACTCTGCTAACAAAGAGGAGATACAACATTAGCAAGAAATTACCTTGCGTTCACCAGTTTTATTCATTTTGTTTTCAGCTGGACATAGAGCAATTTAATTCTCAGTGGGTTTTAAAATATTTGACACTAACTTTGGAGGATAAAGAGGGTTTCTGAACTGCCTAAAATCTGATAAAGGGACCATTTTACCTCTCTGCTGGTCACAAAACAGTTAAAGGATCAGTATACATACTCAATGCTCACAAAGCTGGAAGACTTTCATAATCATATCTCGTGGAAGAAAAAGGCCTTTTTTCTTCATGTCTTTCCTCCAACAGCCCAGACAAAAAGCAAGGACATTTCTCAGCAGAACAGCCAGCCAGCAAGGGAGTGCAGCGTGTATCCACCTCCTTGGGGGCTGAAGTGTGTTTTTCCGCTCTTGTTATGTTAACCCCTAATACCAAATGTTAGTCTTGCCTGCCTTGTGCGTGACATTAGCAGGCACAGGGGAGTTGAAAAAAAATAAAAATAAAATACTTTGGCTCTTCATAGCCAAACAACGAAGATGGACAATTTCTGCATATTTTCAGATGCTGTCCTGTGATCACTAAGTATTTTAAGTATGTTGTCTCAGCCATATCCATCCATAATACGGAAGGACCAGTATTTAATATGTGTTTGCAAAGTTGTAGACAATTTGTTTGAATCTTACATATGGAGTGCCCAGGAGGAGACTTGCCATTACCATTCTGCTTGCTTACAAGGAGGTGAAGTCAGAACAATTATTGTATAAGACAGCAAACCCCAACTTTGCTTCTGTAGAAGTTATTAACAAAATATTCAGGATCAAATTTCCTGCATCATTTGTATTGCATTATGCCAGAACAAAGCCGTCAAAGGGTGTTAAGATTTTACTGCAAGCTGGGTGGAAATCTATTAATCAAAATAAATTTTTGCCATAAATACATAAATATAAGGTAAGTATTGCAGTAATATGTCATTCTCATTTAAGTTTTCCAATTCTTTAGCTTAAAACACTCACTGAACATTTTTTGAATATTTGATCCAAATTGATCTTACTGATAACTTGGTTTTTAAGTGGACTTTGAGAACTGAATCCTTTCACCTTTCAAGTGCAAATGTTTCAAAACCAAATCTTTTAAGTAGAGATTTCAGTGTTTTTTTTAATCAGACTTAAACCTACATTTTTTCCTCAGATAAATGTTAATAAAATGTTCTTGGGTTTTATTTTTGCATTGAAACAAAACTATTGTATATTTTTTGTTAAAATACAGTAACAAAGTGAACATCTCATCTGAGATCTTGGAAACTTTCAGTACCAGCACCAATTGTTCATAATAATCTGGGACTAGTGGCAAAGGACTGTGTTTTCATGTCAGAGTTAGACTCTGGGTGCACTTTTGAGTATAGAGGAGGACTATTCAATTGTAGCCTTTAACAACTGGCTTGAGTAGGTGGTAGTGTGAAATAATTGCAAAAGTGATTGTGCCTCAAGCCATTTAAGAAGAAGCAAAGTCATGTCTTATCACCTTCCTCTGCCTGTTGACATGATTTTGTAGCCTCAGTGTGCAGTTATGTTTGTCTCTCTAAATTCCTCTTGTTGCAGTTATTCTTGTGCTCTTCAGTACTATTTTCTTCTCCAACTAGCTATTCCACTCTCATCTTTTTGGTTGCCTCCCACTTCCTACACCCTATCACTGTACTTCACTTTTTTCACACAAAACCCAGAATCAGCCTTATGAAGGGGTAGGATATATGTTAAGCACTTGGTTGGGACCGCAGAATTGTTATACACACAGTCCCATGTGTGCAAAGCAGAAAGAGGTGAAATTGTCTATAAATAGGGGTCAAACAATAGCAGCCTGCACACTGAAACAGCAGTTTCAATGACAGACCAGCACTTTAGAAAGAAGTCACTGTAGGTCACACAGTATTGGCATATCCATCTCATCTCTGTTGGGAGATGAGAGAGCCATGAACTGAAAAACAACCAGGAGATTTTAGCCCAAGGCACCAATTGCGTGCAAGCTGAAGTTCATAAGCGTGGAGTGCACCATACAGACACCCTAAAAACACAGACCATACAACCCCACCAGGCATCTGAGCAGTGAGGACCTCTCTGTTGGCATGCAATAGTACAAATTCTTAATACATTCACACTTAAATGGAAACCCCAATCTTTGAATGTTTTTATATCTTCCTTTCACAGGGAAAACATGACTATCCCCTCTTTTCCTGCACCTCCCCCGCCCCCTCCATTAATCTGTGCATCCCACACAGCCATACACAAGACTGTGACAGAAGCATTAATTGCTAACCAAGCTCCACAACAGTAGGGGGTGTTTTAACATCTCAAGCCATTTATGTGTAAGCAGGGACATGTCTACTGCCTTTTAATAAGTAACATAAGGATAATTCCATAGAAGTTTTGAATGTTCTTCATTTTATTAAGCTGATTCAGAATATCATTCCCTGGGAAAAACACAGTGAAGCATGGAAATTGCCTTAAAGAACTTGAGACGGGACTGCAACAGAAATGACATGTGGCATTTCTCTAAGTGCAGAGCAAGGCATGTTGCATGGTTATTTTTTTCCAAGTGAAACAATTACAACTTGCTGTAGGTATCACATCACAGGACGAAATCCTGGGGCGGGGGGCGGGGCGGGGAGGACTTAGAATTGCATTGCATGCTAGGAAATGTGTTGGTTCTAGCTGGGCATTTTTAGGAGGATTTTCTGAAATTTACTCACTCAGTCAGAACCCAGATCTGTTACCTTTTTAGATACAGTATAACATCCATTCCTTTCCTGAGATATTTCAAAAAATAGAAGTCTTACATGGAAGAAGAGAGAAGATTGCAAAAAGTTAAGGGAAGATATAGGGAAGGTATCGAGATACGATGAATAAGGTGAGCTAATCTCTGAGGATGTGGAGTTTGGTATGGACAAATTTAAACATGTCATTATTTGTTTAACATTCTGGGCCTAGCCCAGTATATTCATGTTTCCATAAAGAAATCAAGGATTCCTGGAGTTTTGCTTTATTTAGGGTTGATGAGATCCAAAATATTTGTCTTTATCAGCTGTGTTCTGCTTGCAACACTGACTAGTGCCTTGCTGCAAGAATAATCTCCAATTTCCAAGGAATTAGCCATGCAAAAAAGTTTTATTTGCTCTCCGGATAAAAATTTCCCCTAATTCACTTCATAATGTTTAGGCAGAGACCATGATAATTAAGGGAAAGCAAAGATGCATACTTAGACTATAAATAGCATGATGAAAACTGTCCTTAATACCTTTAGATTGCAACTACTTACACACATTTCAAACCATTATACAACATGTCTTGCTTTATATTAAAAGCAAAGCCTGCAGGGACAGACCCTATCTTTAACAAACACTGCTGGCAACTGAGAGAAGCCATCCATACTGGGGAATTACCTTCAGAAGGAACTTCTCAACAAGGAGAAAAAACATTGGATTAAACACTAAAGCACAGATGAAAATCAAACACCGCATGTGCATTAGAGGGAACATACATGCAATTACCTCGTAACAGTTGTAAAGTCCCATAAAGTTTCCTATTGTTACTCACGTGACCATGCTTCCATGACTCATGAGTTAGACTTTGCCAGTCATGGACAATTGTGTGACCATGCCCATCTTGCTGTAATAAACACTCTCTGTTATCCTCTGCTCAACACGTGGTTCCTTCATTTTCCTTCCTTGCAGGGCATTAACCTCAGTTGCTATTCTGGTCCCTGTGGTGCTTGATAAAGAAATGGCTCAACTACAGAACTGGAATGAGACACATGACAGACAACAAAAGATGTGAGTAGGAACCTTTTATGCAATTGCAGGCGTGGGTCAAATATTGATGATATTTGGGAAGAGAGATTTGCCATGACCATGCAGTAAAACAGTATTTGGCATGAGCTGCCTTAGAGGGCAGAGAGAAATACTATTCAGAGTTAGTTAGTTGTAAACTAAGGACTTAACTTCAGGCATTGACAGCCTGAAGCACAATCAGCCTCAACTGTCAGTAGTGCTATTCAATCAAAAGAACATGCTGGATTTTTCCATGCAGTCTCTTTTTTTTTCCCCCTCCTCCTATGATGAGAGCTGGGGTCAAAAGCCTGGCAATGCCATGCCATAAAGTTTTCAGGCTGAGAAGAAATTATAATTTTAAAATCCTCTGTCCCTTTGCTTCTTTCCTTCCTCACTCTGATTCCTTACAGGCTGAAATTTTCTTCCTCTCCTTCCAACTAAAAGCAGGGAAGCATGTATTCGGGGCGGGGGGGGGGGGGGGGAAGGTTTGTCTATTTTCTTGGTTAAAAAAGAGACACATGGCAACGGAAAAAAGAGATTCTCTATCTTCGAATTGATATTGAAAAGGTTCTGAGCATTAAAAAAAACCCTGCTGCCTGTCCACACAGCTCCTAAAGAGTAGTCTTGACTGTAAGCGTAGTGCGTCCTTGATCAGCCATCCTCATAGGTGTCTCTCACACTGCACACAGGCCACTTTGCCTGAGCTTAGCACTGCATGACGCCTCCAGACTCTGGTCCTTGGAGCCCCACCTTTTCCAGAGGGCAATCTCTGGCTATGCTAGAAGCTGTCTTTGCAAGCTTGCTATCCATATAGAGAACAAATATGGGCTAAAGAGCAGGCTCTGGACTTGCATGTTTCTACTTAAGCCCATGCCACTTGCTCTTGCAATAGTGCACCTCAAAGAAATCACTTTGGAGTCCTGCTCCTACAACACATGGAAGACCCTGTTGAAATCACTGTTTACATCTAATACTAATAAACTACACATTCCTGGGCACTGAGGGCAACAGGCAAGGAGGAACCCACATCCATGCTAACGACCTGCCTACAAGAGGGCAGGGGCACGCAGGCTGCCTGCTGGGGCTGGAATGGTCCTGCTGCCAGACCTGCCTGGCAGCAGCTGGGGAGACCATCGTTTGAAACAGTCCCAGTTCAAGCTGGGGACTCCCTAACAGTTCACTAGTGCAGACAATTGCAGTGAGCTTAAACTTCACACTATAGACAGATGCAGTAAATGTGTTGTCTATAGACACTAAAGGACTGTTTAGGCAGATAGATGTGCATACTGCCTAAGTTTGGGAAATATCCTTTTTTTTTTTTTTTTTTAAAGATAGTCTAGGAATGACAGAGAGCATAGTTTGGCCCAAGATTGTTTAAAAACCTCTGCCTGTACATCTGCATTAGCTCAAACAGGACTTTCAGTTTTAGGCTGCCTGAAAGTCGATCCATGCCATGTTTGCTGCCCTGCCCCTCCTCCAGCAGATGTGATTTCACACCAAGCTTTTAGAGAATTAACATGTAGAAGCTCAGCCAAATGGGCATCAGCATCCATCAGATAAAAAGTCTGAAAAAAATTGCTTTAATTCAAATAAAAGTGCCTTGTAAGGTCAGAACACACAAATATTAACTACAAGGTATACAAGCTAGTGCTGAGAAATGTCCTACTGACTTCAAAAGCTGACTTCTGTTATTAAACACACCTCATCAGCTCTACTTTGAATCAAGACTTTTTCTGTTCTAGCAAACTAAGATTAGGAATGTAAACAGAAAATCCAGGACACATTTCCCTGTGGCTGGACTATTATCAGATGTATTGCGTGGAACTGTGCCTTTCATCTCAGTGATGGGCTACCTGCTTGAATTTAACAGACACAGCTGATGCCATGTTGGTAAACCAGCAATGCTCTGAGGCCCTGCTCTTTGGAACTGCTAAACTTAGTGTATTATTATTATTATTATTATTATTATTATTATTATTATTATTATTATTTTGAAAAAATACATTTGTCTTCTCCTTTTCCTTCATTCTCTTTCAACTTGCTTCAGAAATCAGAGTTCCACTGGAACACACAGACACAGAAGCATTCATTGAGGAGAAAAAAACAGTACTGAGGTTTACCTCCCTGATGTGAACAGTGTAGTGTGTACTAGTGTTTTAGTAAGCAGCTCTGTTGTGTGTAGCAGTCAATTTAGTGTTGGAAGCCAAAGCGTATGGATATCTACAAGGAACTTCCTGAAGAATTTCACTGGAGAGTTTACTTCAAAAGCTAGGTCAGAGCACTAAGTGCATGAAGTTCCAGAAAATATTTGTTTTCAAAGATGAAGTCATACAGTCATGGGAAAGATGGGCTGAGAGACACTACCTAGACCTTCCCTTGCCCCAGTGCAGGATCAATTACAGCCTTGTAGGTCCTAACAGATTTCTTTATGCTGTTGGTGTGGACCTTCAGTGAGGCAGGTATCACAACAGCCCCAGGCAACCAATTCTCCAGTTTCTCCTAATGTTTGACTTGAATCCGTCTTGTTGCAACTTACCAATTCTTGTCCCAGTTGTTCAGGAAGTGAGCTAGTTTCTTCTATGCAGAAACTTTTTATGAGCTTGAAGTTTCAATCATAACACCTCACAAGTATTCTCTTCTTTGGTAATCAATTCAAATTTTTAATTTTTCATCATATGTTATGTTTTAAATGATACTACACATTCAATCACTGCTTCTGTCATTTTCCAAGTCTTCTCTTACTTGAACTTAGTCAGAACTGGATCCTACATCCCAGCTGATGTCTTATCAGAGTACTTTATGTATCTTGTAGGCTAGGCACCTCTTCATATGTCTGAGCATGCAATTTATCTTCCTTGCAAAAGAATGGTGGTGTTATTCCAAATACCTTCTTCCTAATCTAGGATCATTAAAGACTGAAGGTACCTCTACCCAGTTCCAGCATAAGTACTGGAACCTAGATTCTTCATGTAGCTTTGATTTGACCTTTTTTCTTAGTGTTTATGTAAGCAAGAAATGACTGTTTTACAGATAGTCATGTGAGTTGTCTTCAATGAATTTGGAAATCATAACAAATAAGTAGAGGCTAAAAGTATGCCTATTGTTACAAAGAAGAATTTTTTGTTTGTTTCCCTAAACTGTGCCTATCATCAACCAACCTTGTTCTGCTGCAACAATTCTTAATTATTCCTCCAATAAAGATTGCCTCTGGAAAAAGTAGATAAAATCACAAAAAGACAAATATTACATAAGTCCAAAATATGTGCTAAACTACTATATATGTGTAGTAGATATGTACTACATGTGTATAGTAGACATATTTGTAATGATCCATAACTCTACTGCCAAAACATAGCTATATATTGGCAAGTGGAAGTCCCCTCTTGTATATTACTTAAACTATAGCTTGATTTTGATATAGAAGTACAGATCCCTATATTTCATTGAACAGGGAAACTCTGAAATGAAAGATATTTGTAAAACACTTAAATTTTTTGGCTAAATACTGCTATGTTGCGTGTATGTAAAATATTTCACATGAGAAAGTGCTAGTACTTGTTAGGTATGAAATAGTTTGTTACTTATTATTTTAATTAATTCTATATTTATAATCTTATTTAGTCTCACTTTGGTACTTCTCACTCAAGAAAATAGGTTTACAGGTGAACTACATAAAAAGTAACTCTGCAAAGTTTATTGCTTTTAGGAATAGTTCTGAAGAACAATGGCTTTCAAGGTGTGAGTCTAATTGATGGTTCTTGCCTTGCATTTTTTCCATCCTACCTCTTGGCACATCTACAGATCAGGGTACATGTTTTTCACTGTGTCACCTTTGATATATCACATTAATCATTATGAGATGATCTAAGTATTTTAAGAATTTATCTGTTTTGTTTGTTTGTTTGTTTGTTTGTTTGTTTGTTTTTTAATGAAAGAGGAAAAACCACAGAAGAAAACTTCCCAAGAAATATGTATCAGAACAAAATTTGACCTTGTTTGTAAATCTTGTTTGGAATTTCTCTTTAATACTTCTCATTTCTCTAGCCTGGATGCAAGAGTGTAAGGAAAACTCAAATGTGAGCATACACGATGGCTGAAGTTCAGCACTAGTGCAAGTGTATGGAAGGCCAATGTCAATGAGGTTTCAACAATTCTCTTGGCTCTGAAATGGTATCATTGTTACTCTTAAAATAATATTTAAATAAAGTTTAAAGAAATAATTTCTAAAATAACCTATTGTTTCCCACCATCATTTCCACCAATTAAAGAAAACGATACTTGTTTTCATTTTTATTTTTAACAAAATATTTACAACACATGCCAAGGAAAAAATCTTTTGTAGAGATGTTGTCAGACCCTTTATTAAATTCTGGAAACTTAGACAAAAATGATTTTGACATGTGAAAGGTGAACAGCCTCCTGAATTGAGGTTCTTATTTAGACAAAATATTCAGAGCTAATCTTCTGCTTCTGCTTCTTCTTCATTGTCCTTACTTCAAAACTACCACCTCATAAAGGGAGGACCATATGGCTGGAACATATTTCCACTGCATATAAGTGTGTTTGTCGATGCATATCAAAACCATCATGGGAATAGCACAAACTTGCTGAAGCCCATGTTGTGTCCCAACAGACATTACCCCTTTCAGTATCTATTCGGGACTTCAACCACAAAGTGGTGCTGTTGCAAAAGCTAACGGTTAATGGGGAAAACCAATTCCCTGCTTTTATAATGACCCAAGGCATGCATTAAACCCAATAAAATTTTCATTCATTTGCATTCTCACATGCATATCTTCTCTATAAATAATTCAATTTTTTTAACATCAAACGCAATTGCAGTGGTATCTGTTAATATGTAGGGAAAAATACATGCCTTCAAAGTATATAAAATGTTACATGTTCTGAAGTCTGATCAAGGGCCTAATTAATCAGATCAATGTCTAGTAATTATTTCAATTAAAATCCCCATAATTTAAAGGTGACTTTCTACACTATGCTTTGAGCAATATTTCAAATTCTTCAAGCCAGAACAGAGACTTGTTCAAAGTAATAATTTTTTTTTTGCCATGTCAGAACTTCAGATCCAAGGGCCACATGTAAAATAAGGTGACCATTTGGAAGCTTTATTGTCTCTCATAAAAAATTCAGAAACATATTTAAAGTATTAAAAAAACCACTTGTGCTAAGCATTAGCATTGAAAAACCACAAACACCCAGAATAACAGATGAAGATGTAAAAATATCTAGGAAAAAAAATCTTCAGAAACTTCTTTAGCAGAAAGGTTGGAAAACTGCAAGGACCAAACATGTCTCCATTTTCTATAGCTGTGAAAACACCCTGTCTACAATGCTTTTTACAGTGCACACATATTTGGCAAGATTAAGGTGTCACATCTCAAATTACAAGGCGTCTGATTGCCCGCAGACCCAGACACAAGTATAGGGCAAAACCCCTCAACTTGTGCAAATTGCATGGCTCTGACAGGTTTGCCTCCCATCAGAGGTAGGCAGCCTCTCTGGCTGGGGCATTTACTTGTAGCCTACTTATTTTCTTCCATTTTTTGCTGGGCTAGCTGCAAATGCAAAGTTCCCGGGCTAGGGCTGCCTTCGGATGCTTAACCCTTTGCCTACCTCTCAGGGAGCATTCACCAGCCACAGGAAAATTTTCTATTCCTAGCACTGTTTGTCTACTTCAGGAGATTAAAAGCTGAGTCATATTTTAGGTATTTCTCAGATCTGACTACAGTGCTGGGGCTAGAGGGGACAGGATTTAATTCTGGTTCCCTCCTCTTAGCTGAAAAACCTCTGAAAAGGATGGAGACTGCATTCAGCCAAATGGGGAAGACAAAAAGGCTCTAAAGTTATTCAAGCTTTGAGTGGGTTTTTTGATTGGCAAAGCAGCAAGTTTTAGTAGAAAATTCTTAGGAGGCAACAGTGAAGATGACTCCTTCTGCATCTGGGCAGTTAGAGGGAATAAGCAACTCAGGCAAGAATTTATGAGACAGACACGATTTGTAGAGTTCAGAGTTCCCTAAATAGGATTACTTTATGGTTGAAAAAGTCAGATAAAGGGCAATCACAACAAAAAACACTGACCGTGTTTCAATCTGCAGTGGAAAATATTTCAATAAAGCTGTGACAACTACCTAGCTAGATTAAAATTTCTTAAAGAAGATGGTATAATGCTTTGACAGCATGAGAGGGCTAATCATCCTTACAAAGGGAGGGGAAAGAGGAAAAATTCCTTGGTTAAATAACAAAAGAAAAAAACTTCATGAACTAGTAAAGGAAGTATTATTGAAGGAAACAATCTGGTAACTCAAGATTTGAAGTGTTGTATCTTATATGGCCACTTTCTTATGGTTATGACTTGCTCAATTATGCTTGAATCAAATAGAAAAGAAAGATGACTTAAGCATGTAAATTTAGAGGGAGACTTAAAGGCATGCAGCTAAATTTATCAGCCATCTCTGTGAGCAATCACTCTAAATAAAAAGTTTGGAAACCAGTCGCTGCTGGTTGCTGATGAACTTTCCATGTTTTTGGCACTCACCATCCTTTACTTAATGGACTAATCTGCAAATCAAAACAGGAGGAATATCTGGACACAAATCCATCCTAAGGTCTGTTCTTAACAATGGATATTTCTCCCAACACTTTTTTTTGTGTCATGGGGGGTGACTTGATTGACAGAAGATTTGGAAGCAATGAAACAAATAAAATACGAAAGAGGAGCCAGAGGGAGAGAGCAGAGGCTTATGGCATTCTAGTTCTGTGTCTCTATATTTCACCTGTTTTCATGTCCTATAATGACTTCTGAATATGGGTAAGAATAGCAACACATGCTGGCAGTTTGACCAAAGGGTGTGCGTGTGCATGTGTGTNGCAAACACAGAGACATTCCTGCAATAAAATACTTGTCTTCTGAGAATTGCAGTCCGGAAGAGATGGTTATGATTTAACAAAAGAATTCTCTAAAATGTTCCCTGGTGCTAATACTGTTCTTAATAATATGAAAAGATTTTGCCAGGAAGAGGAATAAACCCGTCAATTGGATTAAAAAAAAATAGGCACATGATGGTTTTTTTAGAGCACAGAGGGGAAAAAATGACCTTTACAACGGTTTTGTCATTTTCAAAAAAACGCCTCATTCTCTAAAATTCCCCAACCAGGCAAGGTTATTACAAATGGTAGGTAGGAAAAGCAGAGCGTGGCAATAAAAGGGTTAATCTGCAGAGCACAGAGCCATCTGGCTGAGCTGGTTTGTTATAATCGAGCAGATTATGTTCACGGGACTCAGAGTTTAAGGCTCCTCT
This sequence comes from Aramus guarauna, assembly GCA_013400195.1. Taxonomy (NCBI): domain Eukaryota; kingdom Metazoa; phylum Chordata; class Aves; order Gruiformes; family Aramidae; genus Aramus; species Aramus guarauna. The sequence continues at coordinate 161,517 of VXBL01006815.1, forward strand.
CCCATAGAGCAACTCTGCACAACCCAAGCAGACCAACTTTGGGACTTTGAATGAACATATTTACATCCACCTTTCTCTTCATGTCGACTTTTCTGGAAACATTCACACGGATGCCATGGTTACTCCTACCACGGTAAGGGAAATTTGACGTTTTCTAATAGGGTCCTAAGAGGGCGGGGAGGGAAGGGGGGGGAGAGGAGTCCTTTAAAGAAGTATAATGGGGAGGGGGTGGGGGGGGTCTTGTAAGCAGTAGATCTGTCCCAAATGTTGTTGCCTTTCCCATTGTGCCTCCTCCTTCCCGCACCCCTACTTGTCCTATAGCTTGCTTTAGTCCTGAGGTTCCTCTCTCCTCCTGCTCTGCACGCTGTTGTTCAGGTCCCTGGCAAGAAAACAGCAGAGGAGAAATATGAGGTGCTAAAGGAATCTGATTTAAGAGGCAAAAGTAAAGGAGACTCTTGGTTTAATTTTAAGAGGGAAACCAGCAAATTTGGATATAACAAAAGGGGTTGCAAATCTTGAGCGTGGATTGCAAGAAACAGCCTCAGAATACGTAGCACACTTGCCCTCAGGGAAAGTTAGAGCCCATGACAAGCAAAGTCAAAATTCCCAATTTCTAGACCTCGCCTGTCTCAGGTAACTAACTTCACTGGAGCTTGCTTTTTTTGTGTGTGCCAGACACTGGAAACCCTATTCATGACCTCTGAATCAATCCCCATTCTCCTCAAACCCAAACACTAAATTGTCTGGGAGGAACTGGAGATCAAAGGATTCCCTGCACATCTGTGTCTAGGTGAAAAAGATACACTCACTTTGTGCTAGGATGGCAGGAAAACTATTCTTACGCTGCAATTTCCAGCATTTGGTAAGTGCCTTCTAGGAATGCAGCACACAACTAATCAACACAGACGCACATATAGAGAGCAAAATAGAAAGCTGTTTCTCATCTAAACAGCTGAAATGCAGCTTAAAGCGTCAGTTACTGGCGAGTCCTTATGGAGACACCAAACTGCTATTAGCCAAGAGGGGAAAAAGTCCTTGAATGGTTTAGATAGTTTTCTGATCAGTTCTTAATCCTTCATTAAAATAAACAGGAAAGCTCTGTGTTGGTCCTATCTCTTGAACTATAAATATGCAGTATCCGGAGAGATGGGTATTTTGGATTGAATAGGGCTGCTATGTGCACATTCTCTGGTTTCTATATTGCAAAACCAGTTATTTAGAGATGAGCGTGTGTGTGTGTGTGTGTGTGTGTGTGTGTGTGAGAGGGGGGTTGCTCCCCCTCCCCTTTTTAAATAGACAGGGATGTGTGTTATATGGTCCAGTCAATTGTTATGAGCTACAGCCTTTCAGAAAGCACTCTTTGCTCTTAGTCTCATGTGATTTGTTGCATGAAGAGTGCAAATGGTATGTAAAGTTTGTCCTTACATTGTGCCTTCAGAAAATTACCCAGACAATTAGAAGAGACATTCTCAGGCATAGAAATACCTGATCTGTGGAAGTGGGAGAGTGGTGTAGGAAACACCTATGAATAAGATGTAAGAAAAAGGAAAACTTAATAACAAAAAGCAAACAAACAAAAAAAACCAACAACAAAAAACTCACTTTGTGGCAAGGCAGACGATAGCAGTAGAGAATGGAAGGGAGTTCGGCATAGTTCCAGCTGCTTGTAGTAAAAAAGACTGGTCTTAGATACACGTGTCAGTACCAAGAGCTCTGTGTGTGAGCATGGCAGGGGGGAGGAAAACTAGACTTGATTGCAGGTGGTGGACCCAAAATGTGGGGAGAAGACAATGTACCAGCAGAACCAGGGGGAGTGCTTTGTGTAGAAGAGTGCTGTATGTTGATGTATGAAATACTTGTAGGTTTAGGATTTTTTTTTTTTTT
>VXBL01006815.1:163439-177950 GCA_013400195.1 Aramus guarauna
TTCCAGGGAGAGAAGAACTAATGATACATAGAAAGACAGATATAAGGAGTTTGGAGGGAAAATGTTATATACTGAAAATAAACAGCTATATATGGAGTGTTGTGTATTTATGAAGTGTTGTGTACTGGGGTAATAAGGGCAGGTGACCCATTCAAAGGTGGTCAGTTTAAAAGGGGAACTGCTGCAGGTCAACTGGAAAAAGAGGATCTTTGTCCATGGAAAAAACTTTAGGAGCTCAGAAGGGGAAGTAACATTTGAGAGGGATGGGAAAAGGTGCAGAGTGGAGGCTGGGTGAGGATATGAAAGGGACATAGAAAGATGCTAGGGTCTGCAAGGGGAAGGTGGGGTACAGAGTGGGAGTGGAGGGAGAAAGGTGAAAGCACAGGGCACAAAGGATGTTTGGAGGAGGAAGAAAAATGTGAACTATTGTGTATTAGGAGAAAGATATGGAAAATAATCAGTTACATTATGCTTGTGGGGCGCATCTGAGGGACACCTTTGATTCTGTCAAGACATAGATATGAGGATGTATTTGCGAGGAAGGTGTTAAGAGTATGAAAGGGAAGGCTTGCGTGGTGATGGAAACACATGCCGAGGAGAGGAATGCAGAGGAAAAAATGAGCTGGATGGAGACAGGGTGTGGTGATGGGAAAAGGGTATAGGGACCCATAAGGGTATGTGAGGGGATAGTTGCTTAGAGAAATTTTAGAGGAGGTTGGAAGCCAGCTGGAGTAGTGCTATAGACATCTGCTGCCTGATTGCAAGAGAATGACAGAACTGGGGAAAAAGCTATGTGAAGGTGCTGTGAGGAAATGCAAGATAATGGCAATCATGGGAGCAGGGTGAACTGTGACAGGAATAGAAAGATGTGGCAGGTCTTGAGAAGCATGAGAATGGGGCAAAATGAGGAATGTAGGAGGCATGAGGATGAAATAAAGAGCTGGGTTTTCTGTAAAGAAGGTGGCTCAGAGGAGGTATAGGGAAATAGAGCACAAGGTGGGAGGAAATTTGGTTTTGTATCACTTTGTAGGCAAACACAGAAAGCAGGGCAAAGGTGCAGGAGTGTCTTGGCCAGCAGAAACAGAGGATGTCTTCTTACTGGGCAGTTGAGATAGATAACCTAGGGGAAGAACAGGCAATATGTTACAGGGGAAGCAGTTGAGGAAAATAATGGAAAGTAAGGAATAATGGGGGGTGGGGGCGGGGGAGAAGGAGAACACATACTCAAATAAAAAGTGATTTTCTGTTAAGCGAGATGTAACAAATATGCTTATATCTCTGTGGTAGGTACTGGCTAAGTGAAGCAGCAGAAGGGAATGGAACAAATGTGCTAGCAGAGAAATGACTAAAGATATAAAGGGGTGGGAGGAGAGATATAAAGGGGTGGGAGGAGAAGGAATGGGAGAGATAACTACCTGGAGGGCTGTATAAGCCACATGGCTGCACTAAGGTCAAAAGTAAAGTGTGAAGTGTGTGGGGAGGCAAGTGGAGTTAGGAGCTGTAGGGCACGAAGTGGAAGTGAATGGGAATGACAGTTCATGTTACGAGGGGTGAGAAGCTTAGTGTAGGTTGACGTACAATGGTATGTAAGCGAGGAAAGTACCTGCCAGTTTGTGCCTGCTTGTAAGGGTTGTGGAAGGGAAGGTGAAAGGAGTGAAAAGTTGTGTCTGATAAGAGACATTTGTGCGCATAGCTTGTTCAAAGTAAATGAGGGAAGTACAGGTAAGGATTGCAGACCTGGGTGTGGGGCCTGGTAGAAAGAAAAGAGCTTATGGGGGAGGGAAGAGTGATGAGGAGTGGGAAAAAGTTTATGACGGCTTAAGCCATCTGTAGTTATCTACCTCTTAGTTCAAGGGAGGCTGTCTAAGTGTGCAAGGGACTGTACATGCATGCATAGCAGCATGAGAGTAGGTTGGGAGTTAAGTGCAAGGGGAGAGCAAGTAGGAGGCACAAGTAAAATGCATATAGTCAGTGATGATAGCTGCATGCATATACAAGATGCTGGTTTTCTGTGCAGGTCAGGGATATGTGTGTTCAGTGAGTGTGGTGCTTACGTGACTGGCAGAGCTGTAGAGGGAGGCATGTAATGAGAACGACCCAGCCCGTCTGCAGGAAGAAGCTGAGATCAGTGAGAGGCATGTAAGAGTAGTGGGTTGCTGTAAAGGACGTATGTCTGTGTGGAAGTTACAAACATCGAAGAAGCCATGCTGATATGTAAGATGACTATCGGAGGCTGACTGGAGAATCACGTGTCCACTGCATTTGTGGCACAATTCTCTGTGTTGAAATAAGTTATGTAATACACACAACAGAGGTGAGTTTCGCGAGTGCTAAGAAGCAATGTTTGCATTGAGAAGGAGGGTAGGGAAAGATGACTAACTGAGAAAACGGTTTGGTACGTGGGCAGCAATAGGACCAAATGTGTGCTAGATGTACTTGCCTTCTGCATGACATGCACAGCAGGCAGACTCCTTTAGAGATTTTGCAAGCTTTTTCTAAAGAACTAGTGAATAATCCTGAGAAAATCCCAGTATGTCTAACTAAAATATTTACACTAGCTTCATTTGGAGGCATATCAATGCACCTTGTTTTCACGCTTTAAAACTTCAGTATACTACTGCTAGCACAAGATGGCAAAGAGATTTCTCTATGAACAGTTAACAGGGCTACTAGGTATTTAACAGGGCTACTAGGTAGTTAACAGGGCTGTTGGATGAACAACCATTGGGTTGAAGTACACACAGGGAGTACAGATGTCAGTCAAAGGAAACAAGCTTTCTCCATGGTTTGAAGCATTACTAGAATAGTGTGCAGCTGGTTGAAGGTTGAAAACATAGGATACATCTTGGATGTGAGAGAGGAACACTAATAACATCTTTCCCTTCAAAACAATCACATATATTGACAACATCTGTTCTTCAAATCTGTTCTACAAACATCTTCAAATTGCCCCACTTGTCTATGGCTTCAGTTTTTTTCTTAAGGACTGTCCTACTCTGGGTAGGAAAGTGCTCATTTCCATCCATAGCGGATCAGAAGATTGTGAGTAATCCTGCGAGACTTGCAGTGGGAGAAGACAGTCCGATCACATTGAATTGCTAGGCTTGAAGGCTGAAGCCTCTGGGCCCAGACCTTACATAGCATCAGGCACATGAAAGTTCATAGAGCCCTTTCCTGTTTCTTCCAGAGATCAATTCCTGCAAAAAAAGAAAAAGGTAACCTGTAAAATACTTAGCTAATAGCCAGTTAGTGCTTGTGCAGCCACGCGCTGTGTCGGGAACACATTGTCCTACTTTATGCACTGGTTTCCCACTGCAGAGTCCAGTTCAAGCTCTCTAGCCAGATAATTTTTCCTGGTGGTGCTTGGAGCTGGTTGTAGTCAGCTGAAAGCCCCTTTCTCCTCTGTTGGGTGATCTTCCCACCACGGCAGGCTGTGGGTGCTTGGGGACAGTGAAGCCGTTGTCCATGAGGGGGAGTCTCGTGACCGCAACCAGCGATCCTGGCCACTGGGATTCAGCTGGGCTGAAACCACAGACTGCAGCCCGCTCAGCCCACTGCCACCAGCACAGCCCAGGGTAATGCCCCGGCCTCCGACCGCTTGCTTCCTCCCCGCCTCACTGCTGAGAAAATAAAAAGCAAACGGTGGCATCAACTTGCCAGATGGCTGGGAAAAGAGAAAGGGATTGATGGGTACAATTAGTGCTGGGTTGTTACAGGAAGGGGATCAAAGCATAAGCAACCAGGCTATGTTCAAGTGCAAAGAACATGGGGTATTTGTGCCCACCTGGACTCCTATTGTAGCCATGACACAGCCAGAGAAATGTATTTGCAAGGGCTGGAATATCTGGGCATCCTTGCACATGTTTGGTGGTGTGGGGCCATGTGTTTGTCTCCTTGTGGTGACTAGGAGCGGACAGTGGAAAGAAGCAGCATGTGGGTAGGGATGACAGAGGTGGCTGGCAGCTGTTTCTGTGTGGGAGACAGCCATCCCTGTTCGTACATCTGTCGGTGGGGGATGTAGGGATAAGTCGCTTTCTGAGGGGACAGATGGGATGTGCGTGTGAAGGGAGAAGTGGTAAGGGTGGATATGGAGTAGTTTCAAGGTTGTGAAATGAGTTCTAAAGGGAAAATACAAAGCTATGTTCCTGATTGTATCATGAGCCTGAAGCCCATAGCGGAAGGGGACTCCTCCACAGAAAGCCTCAAGGAAGATTATACTTCCCAAGGAATTAAAAGAAAAACACACCAAGCATCCAGTTCAGTTAAGACTCTCCTTCTTTCTTTCACATGATACAAGCATCTTACTGTGTGAGCAAGCTAAGCAAGGTGGCCCTTTCCTTCAGGGCAGTAAGCATTGGGAAAGATCAGAACAAGACCATATACTCCGCCGTCTCTTATCTTTCTCTGCCTCTCTCTCCTCTCCACCTCTTCATACACACGCAAAAGGGTCTTTCCTAATTCAGCTTCTAAGTTTGTGGTTGAGATTTCCCTCTGCAGAAATGTGCAGTAAAGATATATATGAATGAGGACACTGATGTGTTGGGGAAGGTTGTGTGTCTGTACATGTTGAAACAAAGTTCATTGGTAGTCATCTGGAGCTCAGAGAAGTAACCTGTTGGTTGCATTTCAATGCACATGGAAAGGACAGCAAGTAATTCCATGTTTCCATCAGGCAGTGCCGGGAAACCGGTGTGCATGACTCATTGCCACTCTGCCTGTACTTTAGAAGGAGTCACCACCTGCCTAGCCATGTAAATATACATATTCCATAGACCAAGCTCCATTTGTGTTATCTATTGCAAACCTGTACCAGAGGTGATGAAAATATTCTTGGAGGATTACATCCTACAGGGTTGAAGCACCCGTCCAACATTTTCTGCTCTTCAGCTGCACATGTTGCCCATAATGCAACTACAGCAATAAATGGGTTTCTTCTCAATTGCTCTTTCACACTTTCCAGCAATAAATTCCTTTATTTTGGGTTTGTCCCTGCTATAGATTTTACATGTTTTATCTTACATTAGCTGAGTTATCATGTGAAAATGTGTTAATCTAGTTAAAATATAGAAATATATATTTCCAGGCTATGCCCTACAAAAATTTACCCACATTTGGCAGAAATCTAAATCGATATTGCCAGAGGTAACTGCAGTTAATTGGGGAGTTGTAGAAGGAAGAAGTAGATTGTACTCTACATGAATGTTTAAAGGCTCATCTACACTCAGAAGAGAATTCAGGTTGTGAGTGTGAAATTTAATCCCAACAGCTGCTTCTGAATAACTCTGTGGTTAGACAAGTTCTAAGATAGCATCCTCTCCTGTGGCTTCTGCCTCAGCCAGGAGGTGAATAAGCACACTCGCAAGACGAAAGCAGCTTTTGTCCTCTTGAGAGATGGGATTTGGTTTCTGCTCCAAACCAAGATCAGATGTTATGCCTTTTAGCTATCACGTACAGACCTTGTAAATCCAATGAAGACATTTAACCAGTTTTACCACTATGCTGTATTTGAGGTAAACATGTAGTACCACTAGATGCTAAGATCAGTGATGAGCTTGGTTTCAGAAATACTAATGATAAAGATAAAACCAATGCCTTAGGGGAATAAAATGTATAGTCATCTGAGTCAAAAAAATGTTCCTTGGGTGCAAAGAATACAGCAGAAATACCTAAGACATGCTTTGGAAGAATGTGGAAACATGTCTGTGTACGTCCTCTCTCTCTCTCCCATTCCCCACACTTTCCTACCCACACCTAGCGCATAAGCGTATGCGCAAAACAAAACTGCAAGGTAGCAGCAAAATAAAGTCCAGTGACACCATCTTACTAAAAGAGAAACTTTACCCTGCTCTAGATTAGTTAACAAAAACATGGTCATTAAGAGGGACATGTCATGTCATGTGCTGGCAGGTCTTTCCTGGATTTGTACATTCAAAGTTAGAAAATATTTATTCAGTTCATTGTTATCAGCTCCTGTGATAAGTACAAAACTATTTCCTCCAATAATTTCTCAAACAATTTGCACAGTCTTATTTTACATGACTGACTTGCTAAGTGGATGATGCAAATAACTCAGTAGGATAGGTTTTCTTTGCTGTTTATTGATATTTGCATGTTCTCTCACTTAGATCCCTCAATATCTTGAGCAACTTTCCTCCCTTTTTGCTGTTTACTAAATATACTCCTCAAATACCTGACATCAGCTGTTCTTCTTTATTTAATCCCATTCTTTGTCTTACAGAGTGCATATGATTTTTTTTTTCTTTAAGCCTTTTCTCCTTTTTATCATGCTTTTTCCATTTTTCTGACTTGCCTCAATTTCATCTACATCTTTGTGGCACTAGACCATCCAGGAGTAAAGGTGATGTTTGAAAAACAGGAAGACCTCTTTCATCTCCTTGTCTGATACCACCTTGCATTTTTATACTCCTTCTGTAACTTTTTGCATTCTCTACTTCTCTCTTCTCTTTCTTTCCTCTGCTATAAAAGAATATTTGTGTAATAAATCCAGCACTAATTTATTGTTTAAATCATGGCTAGCTAATTTTCAATATTATGTCTTTCCATCTTTCTACCTGACATTTAATATAGGTGCCTTGAATTGATTTTCCCTAGACCTATTATCTTGGGCTTTTCCACTCTGAGTCTCTTATTTTCTGCCCATTTTTCTAACCACTGTCTGTCCTTCTATATAACTTTATTATTATTCTTTCTATCCTTTCTATCCATTTGCAGACCATTCCTTCTCTCCTGTTTTATTTTTCCTTAGCTGTAACCCTTAATGCTTTCAGACTGCTCAGTGACACAACTGAAAAGAGTGGTAGGTCGGCAGATACTACTCCAGCCTTCATAGTCATCATTTACCAGTGTCTTGTTTTATGGCTTATATACAGTTTTCAGGCCGGGTTTGTTTTGCAGAGTAGATGGGAGTCACATATAAGCTGAATGTACATATGTGTGGGGATAATGCATGCATGTGTATATGCGAACAGAAGACGAGGGGTCCATATGTGACTGCCTTGCGAGAACACTGCATCCTATTTCTTTGTCCTCCTCTTCCTGGCCTTCCCAGCACTGTCTTTGCCCTCCCTTTAGGCCATGTAAGACTGACATATAATCACTCTTTGTTACATTGACCAACTTATTGCCCTTCTTGGAATTTTTCTACAAACTCCTACTTGCTTTCCTGTCAGGGAGTCAGGCATCTTGTCATCACACCAGCGTGCTGAGTAACTCCTTCTCCACCTCAGCTCTGCCACTCACACAAGCAGTGTCTGTTCACGGGCTGGGCTCCCTCAGGGTGCTCCCACCTCATCTTTCCTGACCACTATGGACCACATCCACTTGCCCTCTACTTTCGGTTCTCTCTTAAGCACCAATTTATTTTGTAACACAGGGAAAACAGCTGACTTAGATGGGAAGAAGTGAGATTCCTCAAAACTTTGGACAAAATATACTTATTTTTTAAAATAAATAATGAAAAGGAATTTTCATGTGATGAGGAATGCATAATATTACAACATCTTCTGCTCACAGGGACTACCTACTAGCTACTTCAGACATATACAAAGTTGAAAGCCGCTGTAGTTAAAAACTCTTTGGCATTAGTACCGATGAGGGCTATCAGATTTTTGAACTTGATGGCCCTAAGGTCCAGAAAGCAGGATTTTCAAAAACAGAGTTGACACTTCTTTTCAGAAATGAATGGAAGCTGTAGCATAGATAGTAATAGAACCACAATTAATCCAATACTATGAGGATCTGAAAGTCCTACAAACTAGAACTCTTAAATATTCTTGGCCTTGTAAATAAGAATATGAATATTAATACTTTACAAGTCTGTTTTTTAAAGAAGAGTCACCCTTTCTGCTTGGTCATGTGTGGTGAGTATCACCATCTGCCAAACACATCCCTCAATTCTTCTATGTGGCACCTGTAAATAAAGCAGCCTACGTGAAGCAGGCTTTGCATGCCAGTGCTTGACGCCATATCCTGGCCCTGCTTTATTTATTAGTGTAGGTGCCATCTGAAAGACAGCCCTGGACAAACTGTGTACTGGTGGTATAGAGTGGCTGGCATAGTCTGGCTGCTTCTGTTAGCAGGTGTGATTTGCAATAGGCAATTTTACATGGTGAAACTCTTTCTGAGAGATGGCAAATATCTCACTGCATCAGAACACCTTTAGGAAGTATTGCCTTAGTATGTCTCTCTTCCTGGATGGGCTTTATATGTATGTAGAAAAAATGTTGAATCTATTTAGTAATACAAAAGCTATTCATGAAGCAATCTGGTCAGAGACTATTTTTCTGCTGAGAGGTTGCATTTTCTGTATTCAATCTGCCTGTATAAGTTTGAAACACTCAAGAACAATGCTTACCTTTTGTATTGAAAGAGAACAATTACAGTCTCTGAGAAAAGCAAAACAATCTAAATACTACAACAAGATGAGCTTGGGTTTGGTTTGGTGTTGGGTTTTTTTTTTCCCAACAAAACAGAGCAAAACCAAACAAAAGCTTCATGGAGTTAAATCTTGCCCTGGGAAGTTAAAGCTGCTTTTCACATCTGCTAGGATAGGGAGTGGTCTCGCTTGGAAGAGTTTGCATTTTGGAGAAAAAGATATGTTTTTAAAGTCCAGTGATATATTCTGATTTTTCTCATTTTTGCTGTCTTTCCTGTACTAGAAAATCTTCCTGTTAATTTTGCTTTTTTCTTCATAGTTTGTTCTTATTTGCCTCATTCCTCTGAAATAAAAGCTGGTGACTTTTCAGTGCTTGCTGTCCTTTGAACCACCATTAAGCAAATCTGATTGGTTTAGTTGTTCTTTGGTGAGTTCATTTGTTTGCCTTAATCTTTCTCTGTCTTTCTGGTTTAGATTGTGACTTTACTGATACAGCCTCTGATGACAGGTTTGACACCAAGCACCTCCACTGAACTCAGTGCATGTATTTCTGATTACACAGAAGTGGGAGTCCCCAGTTGAGAAAATGTGGAAATCCACCTGATTGCAGGCCAAATTCTAACCTCAGTTGCACCTAGTCAATCCTACTAAAACTAGCGAGACTGTAACCAAACCTTAAATTTAAGTCTTGGTGTTCATTTTATTTGTTTGTTTTCTTTTGTTTTTTTTTTTAACCATGGATGAACATCCAAAGCATTTTTGTATGTTGAATCATAGAAATCAGAGATGGGAAGAGAATATGCCTGTATTAGATGACTGGTATACTTGATTAGAAAAATTGTAGCAAATCCATTTCTTTGGTGGAATTTGCCAGTTCCTCAGAAAGAAACCATTTCCCTGTTTGTTCTACTAAACTTCAACTAAGTCCCCCTGGACACCAAAGTTTAAAAACCTGGCAGGTTTCCCCCTTCCTCAAAACCCTGTCTTATTTTTGACCCATCTGTTGGCTGCTGAAGACACCAGACATCCACAGACCAGGGAACGGGTACTTGCAGCTACAAGAACAAAGCCAGTGAAGCCCGTTGACCTGGAGCAACCCAGGGCATGATACTGCCCCTCACGGGGAACTCTGAAAGCTGCTGGGCTTGGGAAGTCAGGTGGAATTCCTCAGAACTGAAGAATTAAAACCAGCAAAATCCACCTCCTAGCACAGTCTAATATCTCCTAATATGGTCCATGGTCCTAAGATCCTAGCCAGCCAGATAGCATATTCTTCAAAGCTCTGTCATGACTAATTTTAAACACATCAGGTGACTGGGCTTCCATCACACCACTTAAAATCATCATACCATCCCCCATCCAACTTGTGGGACACTCATTGCTACAGTATCGAGTGCTTTTCCATGTAAAAGTTGTTAGCAACAACACAGTCCTGGGTGGCAGTAGGACAGCTGGCAAGAGATGTTTTTTTACAGTAGAGGTTTGGCTTCCGTTTTATTTTTTCATTAGTTAACTTCTAGTGGTCATTTTTTAAAATGGTTCTTTGAGGAAGAAGTGAAAATAAAGGGTATAATTGTTCAAAACAATATAAATATTTTAATAAATAATCTGTTCTTGGAGAACAACTCTTTTTCAAGAGAAAGGCTTAGCAGCATCTCCCAAAGATAAATGGCATATGTCTATAGCCTGACGGGAACCTGGACAGAGATCCAGAATATAACTTTATACAAATTAGGATGCCTACACAATACAGCACCTGGCTCAAGGAGAGTCTCCTGATCCTCGAACCAATTAGCAAAACCGCAGCAGGATAACTAGCCTTATTTCTGCTTGGATGGCATTGCAAAGCCCTCCAGAAGCAAATTGCCCAAAGACACTCTGTAGATTGGTTTTAAGACATTCCCACATGTAAAGAGGCTCAGGTGGAACGGAAAAGACAGCACTTTTTGAGCCAGCACCCTGCAGTGCCTGCAGCGCGAGCACGGGCTGTGCCACGCAGAAGACAGCCACTTGCTCTGCTGTGTCCCTGCAAACACACTGAGGCTTCTCTCACGTATTCAGACTGTTTGGTGGGGCACATGAACTAAGCTACAGCCTTTTTTCCAGTTCCCTCAGGACAACATGCTCTTTTAGGATAACTAGAGTCAGAAATCTGTTTGGTTCCTTCTAAGGGAACTGTGCCAAGCCAGTGGTAAGAGAAAGGTACAGACAGCTTCTTGCTCTTTAAGATACTCAAATGTGTGCACACATGGGTAGCACAGCCTTCCCTCAGCCACATCTATAAATGTGATTATTTTAATTTTTATTCATGAATAACCCTAGAGACTTGTTTATTCTAATTGTTTTCTGAATTTTCTCCAGATTAACTGATATTTTTTAGTAACACATGGAAATTTATAGACTACAAAGTAGCATCCAAAATGACTTCCTGGTTACCTGGCAGATTTCCATTGATGGATTTCACTTTGGTTTTTTCTGCCTTTTCCCATCCATCAGCTTCTATCATCCTCCTGCTGAATTTTCTTGAATAGTCAGTTGCTAGCTCTGGATATAACTAGCTTAACAGAGGTCTAATTCTGACCCCACTTACATGGAAGCCTAATGGTCCTCCAGGGAATAAGTTCATCTTGAGGCAGTGAAAATTTAGACCAGAGTCAAGACCTGAGAACTCAACAGAGAAACTATTACAAATAACCAGGGAAATGAGAGTGATTTTTCTGCACAAAATGTTTTCTTAACATACAAACAATTTTCCAAACCTGAACTAGCAAAATTTCATCTGAAATTCTGCTCTGACCTGTCTACTGCTAGGTGGCATCAAATGTTATCTAATCACAACTCTGATACCACTCTTGTTTGTTTGCTTGCTTCCTTGTTTTGTTTTCTCTTTTTGCAAGTATGTGCTGATGTGATGACTCTGGCTCTTTCAGTTTTTCCATCCATGAATTTAATCCAGATGAATTATCTCAGGCTAAACCTGAAAAATGAAACCCAGCATTTTTACTTTTGATCTGAGGCAAATTATTGTAGGTGCCATCACCAGCCTTCCACAGGAACATAGTCCAGAAAAAAGGACTTAAAAAGAATCTCAAAGATCCTTCTAAAAGCAATACAATGTTTTAGCAATTTCATTTTTTCCTTCCTTTTTCTTACTGAAAAGGAACAGATGGGAGCAGAAGTAAACTCAGCCATCTGGAAAGACTGAAAGATTAGTATGAAAAGGGCCAGGTGTCAAGTTTGTTCAGCACCAGCCCATCTTTCCCAATTATCAACATCAAAACCTAGTCTTAACAAGGGCTAAATTACACTAAAGATAAATTATTTTGGAAAGCCACTTTTTCAGTATCTTTTTGTCATCTAATTGTTCAACTATCTTCAAAACTACAGAGTTATGCACAGAAACACAAAAGAAATATGTTTTGAGTTTTATCTCTTACACCACAGGAAATTCTGTGCCTTGGCTTTTCCTACACTACATTTAACACTGGATTACAGTTAAAGTCCATTAGCTGTGTCATAATCTTTTAATATTATGCTAATTAGAATTTATTTATGGGTAATTTGGACCTTGTTCTTATAAAAATTTGAAGTGGAAATATAGCACCTGTAAATCTTCTTTGAGTGGGAAATGAGAAGCCTAAAATTCATCATAGCTCTGTTCCGTCTCTCAGTGGTGTCTGAGCCACTGAATTTTCTGCTTTAGATATTGGAAATTACATGTGTATATGTAATACATATATATAGATGTATATATGTGCGTACATATATATGTGCACTGACTGTACATAGACAAGACTCAAGATGTCCTGTTCGTTATCTGAGTAGATTTTCTTTTTTTTTTTTTACATTACAATTATGAGAATTCACAGTGCCTTTGGTTTTAATCTTATGATTACAAAAGCAGGTATTCTTGCTTTAAACTTTCCACTGAAGGACATCTGAGCAAATAATATACATTGTCCATACTAATAAGACTGGTAATACAGACCCAAAAAAATATATTTTCCCACAGAATACACAAGTAAACATCCTGTGTCAGCCTTGGACAATGGATGTAAGTTGTGGAAAATCACTATCATGGGTGGTGTGAATTCCATTTTTTAAAGCCTTTTTATTTGTGTTTCAATCTTCCTACACTCCTTTGAGGTAAGCATATTGCATTTGTGTCTCACATCTTCCACTTGTGTGTACAGTATCTCTTAACCTAAATTTAGGGACAACCTTGCAATAAAACACCATTCCATAACACTATAATATTCCTTGATGCTTTCCCATCATTTCAAGTTTCACTTAAATCTAGGCACAAAAGCAAAATATAAGTCCATTTTAATTTCAATTCAAGTTAATGTTCCAACTAATACATATAAAAAGCTATTCAACAGTTCCAACCAATACTACTTCTTTTCTTCAACTATGTGGAATGCATACACACTGAGTTTCTTGGTAAATATCCTCAGCCCTGTTTTGCCATCTTTTGCAGAACAATTTTGCTTCTTAGTTGCAAAACATTTATTTCCAAAAGCTGGAGCTGCATAAGCCAGTACTTTTTTCCATGCATAATGCAATCCTTTATGCTTCTTTTACAAGTTGGTTCTGATTGCCTTTTGTCAACTTCTGCTTGTAGTCTTCAATTTTTTCCTGTGTCTCCATGTTCCTATGGGTTTGTGGTTTGGTAACCCAGTCAGCTGTGGCTTTCTTTTGCTTTCCCTCCCAAACATGCAATTTCTATTGTTACTGCTGTGCAGCCTGGCAATCTTTCATAGCTTTTTTATTTTTTTCCTAAACATACATCAGGAGTTTGTATATATATATTTTTTTCTCAGTTTGATGCCTTTGTGTCTCATCACCATCTGAGTAAATAGGGACCACAAGCTCCCCTGAAATTGCTTATTTGATTGAAAAAGTCTCAAATATGTTGTGTGAAAAAGCTTTGTTCCTTTTTTTTTTTTCTTTATATGTTTCCGATACCTTTCAAAATTTCTTCACCACAGTCTGGTAACCACCTTGCTCTTCCTCCCTTTATGCCATTGTATGAAGCAAATCTAGAACCTCTGACCAAGCCCCCAAGACATGAAAGACATAACTATTTGTTGCTCATGTTCTTTTTAAATAGCATTCCTTATCTTTGTGAGAAGACAAAATCTTGTTTGAATCTCTTGTGCTTGACTTCAGGAAAGGTTAGGCTCTTTGAGGAACCTTGGCATCTCCATTTTCTTACTCATCATCATCTTTGTTCTCTTGATACTCTACATACACTCTTCTTTTTCTCATTTTTCTCCTGCTACAATGCACTGTGCCTTGATGATGGTTAGACAGAACTCAGACAGAAAAAGGAATTAAGGGAAAAGGCATCTGCTCATCCCTCTCTCAGAAAGACAGAAATCAAAACTAGCTTTTAATGGTTATGATCAGTATTTCTGAAACTGTTTAGAGGCACAGAGAGAGAATGGCTGCATCAGACTTCCAAACTACATCTCCGGTAGTGCATCATGTAAGACTAGAGCCATGATTCACCACAACAGTTTGATCTGAGGGACTTCATTAAACCAGCCCAGATTGAAGAGCCGTGTCTGTGAATAAATTGTTACAATATAATGTTGTACACAGAGGATTGCTGTGTAATTTCGTATTGAGTTTAGGGAAAAAATGTGTGGAGTTTGTTAAGAAAATATAAAGGAAATGTCTCATTTGATTTAAATCACATGGGGTGAAATGTTTACTGTTAACATTTAAGGTTTAATGGTGAAAATGAGAAAAATATTGCCAAATCATAAATATCTGATGGAGAACATAAATTGTACAGAAAGAATGTTTTCCATGAGCACAATGACAAATTTTCAGCCAGTTCTACTTCTAGTATTGCTGACGGTATCTAGCTACCAAGATTTAACCCTTAGTGCATAGTTTTTAGTCTCTATTAATCCACAATTTGATTCAAGAGAAACAGGCAAAACCACATCACATCATTACCATGCAGTGTGGTCGTATTGCTACAAATAGATTCTCTGCTGTGCCTGGTTCTAGTTGTGGAGCAAAGTCAATGGGCTTCTCAACATCAGAATCATAAGCTTATCTCCTATGAATGTCACCTCTGCTATTTTCTTTAGTGATGGGGG